>OVAN01000181.1:0-78313 GCA_900406275.1 Anastatica hierochuntica | reverse complement strand
CCTTTGTTGTCTCTGTTTCTTTAGATAATAAAGATTTTATAGCGGTTAGTCAACTTGTTTAGGTCGTATATGAAGTTTTAACAAAAATTAATTTTTAAGAAATAGAAACGATGCCCATTTACCGTGACAGAAAGTTTAGCATAGATTAATATAAATGCAGAATGTGGTTAGAAATTTTTAAACAACACTAAAGAGTATAAACTTCAGTATATAGAGCATTTACCAAAAAACTCTATATTTTCGTAGGGGTTAACCCACTGATTTTGAGAAAAATTCAAAAAAAGGACAATCTTTTTAATGTATAGTTGCATCGTTCACTTACATAGGATGATGGTCAAAGAGGTTTAGAATCTTTGTTGTCTTCGTTTCTTTAGATAATAGAGATTTTATAGAGGTTAATCCACTTATTTAAGCCGTATATAAGTTTTAATAAATTAATTGTTAAGAAAAATAGAATCGATGCTCATTTACAATGAAAGAAAGTTTATCATAGATTAATATAAATGCAGAATGTGGTTAGAAATTTTAAAACAACACTAAAGAGTATAAACTTCAGTATATAGAGCATTTACCAAAAAACTCTAGATTTTCGTAGGGGTTAACCCACTGATTTTGAGAAAAAATTTTAAAAAAAGATTATCTTGTTTTAATGCATAGTTGCATCGTTCACTTACATAGGATGATGGTCAAAGAGGTGTGAAACCTTTGATGTCTCCATTTTTTTAGATAATAGAGATTTTATAGCGGTTAGTCCACGTATTTAGACCGTATATGAATTTTTAATAAATTAATTATTAAAAAAATATAAACGATGCTCATTTACCATGAAAGAAAGTTTATCATAGATTAATATAAATGTCGAATGTGGTTATAAATTTGGGCAATTCTCAAATATAGCACACTTTCTCATTTTTTGGACACATTTAGCATGTGGTTTAGAGTTTTCCACATGTAGCATTTTTAAAATGTTAGAATTACCATTTTACCCCCGACCATTTTTAAAATGTGGCTTAGGTTTCTCATTTTTCCTAAACCCTAAACCCTAAACCCTAAACACTAAACCTTAAACCCTAAATCCTAAACCCTAAACCCTAAACCCTAAACCTAAACCCAAAATTAGACAAGGGTATTTTTCGGTATACCGTGTGTTAAATATGCTAGGGTTGGGAATTTTGGACTTGTATGCTACATGTGACCAAAAAACACAAAAGTGTGCTATCTAAGAGAATTTCTCTACAAATTTTTAAATAACACTAAAGAGTATAAACTTCTGTATATGGAGCATTTACCAAAAAAAATTCTATATTTCGTAGCGGTTAAGCCACTGATTTTGAGAAAAAATCAAAAAAATGACAATCTTGTTTTAATGCATAGTTGCATTATTCACTTATATATGATGATGGTCAAAGAGGTTTGGAACATTTGTTGTCTCTGTTTCTCTAGATAATAGAGATTTTGTAGCGGTTAGTCCACTTAATTAGGCCGCATATGAAGTTTTTAAAAATTAATTGATATTATAATAGAATCGATGTTCATGTACCATGAAAGAAAATTTAGAATATATTAATATATATAGAGTGTGGTTAGAAATTTTTAAAAAACACAAAAGAGTTTAAACTTTAGTTTATAGAGCATTTGCCAGAAAAACTCTATTTTTGTAGGGGTTCACCTACTGATTTTGAGAAAAATTCAAAAAAATAATAATACGATTTTAATGCATAGTTGCATCGTTCACTTACATAAGATGATGGTCGAAGAGGTATGAAACATTTGTTGTCTCCGTTTCTTTAGATAAAAACACTAATATGTGGAGTAACCGTTATAAAATCTCAATTATCTAAAGAAACGGAAATAACAAAGGTTCCAAACCTCTTGATTGACATAGCAAGATAGTAAAAGAAGTTTGAAATTTTTGTTGTCCCGTTCCTCTCGATAAAGTTATTGCACCCATTTTCTCAAAGTAAAAACTAACACTTTTTATCTAAGAAAAGATGAAGAAGCATAGAGCAGTTGGATTTTATCACGTCAAAGCACGACATACGAGGAAGATGACTAAGTAACATGGGTCCCACATACGAGTACGTTTAATGTAATCTGAAAAACTATATATCTTCACGTCACCTTGTCAGAAGGATAAGTTTCGGATTGGTAAATAATATATTTACTTCAGCCCTGCCTTTGTATTTTTGACACGTAATTTTTCATCATTCAGTAAAAAAAGAACTAAAATCTACTAAAAGATTATGTGAAAATTGGATGATAGATGTTACGTCCTATAAAACAATTTATAACAGATGACATGTGATGATAATCACAGTAGTATGCTTCTAATGTGCTTAGATAGACTAATTTACATGACATAGTAAGGGTGAGCAAATTAACCGAAACAAAAAAACCGATAATCGAAACTGAAAAATGAAGAAAATATTTGAATGGTTTTAATTTTTGAGAACTGAAAAAATTGGAGTTGAACCGAAATGAACCGAAATATTTCGGATAATCGAAAAGAACCGAAATATTTAAAATTACCCACAAATACTTAAAAATACTTTAAAATATTGAAAAATATCCATAGATAATCGAAAATATCCAAAATTATCTGAAAATTTATACTCAGATGATTACTTTTTTATTTGGAACCGAACCCGAACCGAAACCAAAGCCGAATCGGACCAAACTGAAAAACCAAAAACCGAATTAATTGAACCGAATCGAAAAACCGAATGTCTATCCCTATTCCATTGTGTTGCTATTTCATTAGTTGTATTTTATATAGTTAGGCGGTGACGTCAAAATCCAACTAATTGTGCTAGTTAATAACCAAATAGAGTGATATTGATATGTAACCCATTTTGGTTCAACTTATGTGAAAGCTGTCATGACAACTAATGCGTACGTGTGGGTAGGTAGACCGTATTATGTAATTCCCTATGTGATTCACAATCGTAGGGCATTACGACTAATTTATTGTCGTATACTCGTATTTAAGGTTGGTCGTTCGGATTCAATTTGGATTCAGGTTCCAATTCCGAACTTAATGAGCTTGCACAACTTTTCTGATGGTTTTGAAACCTCTTTGTGAGATACTTCTAATAGCATTAGTATAAATATAAAATATGATTAAGATAGATGGATTTTGGAACTCATCCGACACTTTTTGTGGATTCGGATGGATCTTAGTACAGAACGACAACCTCATGAGCAATGGACATTATAGTATTCATAATACCATGTCACATGTGCATACGAAGCTAGAAGCACTTAGAGTAATGGAAATTTTGAGCTCATCAACAACAATTGAGGTAACTTTTGCAACGGATTATCTGCAGCTGATATCGATAGTCACAACCCTTTCGAAATTGCCTTATTTTGCTGTCAGTTAGATGATTTTGTTAGGCTAAAGGGATTGTTCCTTAATTTCATTATTTTCAATATTTCTCGGACGTTGAACCTTCGGGTCATAAAGAAATATATAGAGGCTCCATTTTAAATTTTTAAAAAATTCATATTTAGGCGAAAGAAAAATCTCTCCTCAATTTTGTTTCGTCTCAAAACATGTGTTTATTTCACCGTGGTTAATAAGTTGGTAAAAAGAAAACATTTTGTACAACCGAAGACATGTTTCAGATTCAAGTGTCGACAGGCACAAAAACAGTTACAAAAATACAATGAACATATCTTTAAACTATTTTATATTTTCACTAGTTACTCTTAATTTACATTCGAATTAACATTTGATTTTATATTTATCTATATAATGAAAAAGATACTAAATTTTGAAAGGGACCATGATATTGTTAAAACACCCATTCCTCTCTATATCCTAACTTTTGACTTTGAGGGTAAACGTAATAGTTTTATGGGCAAACGTTGCATTTGCATACATGCCAACTTGTCTTATTGCATTTTGCTTTTTCCCCTATAGTTGTCATCTTTGGTTAAAGTATGTAAACGATTGAGCATATATACGTAACAGAAAAAAAAAAATATGGAACATGTTGGTTATATTTAGTGATTTTAAACCGAGTTTATAAAATATATCTTACATTACAAATCAAACATCTTAATTGCTTTTTTTTTTGATAAGTGGATTAGTGTAACCGTCGACTAGTCCACTCCCCGGTTTTTCTAATGGACCTAAATCGTGATTCATCTTCGATTGATCAAGTGGAAAGTGGCAGTGTTCTCAGAAAAAAATCTAACCCGAAGTGGATGAATTTACACATTTCCCCAAGCTTTTTACCACTAAACCTAACTCCGTGGTGGATGAGTTTTTTTCAATTATTTTATCAACAAACATCTTGATTGTTGATAAAATATTGAATACGGAAATAAGAGAAACTCAAAGACAAACCGATATATTTTTCGGTTTGTAAAATATCAGAAAATAACTTTAATAAGTTTATAAATATTGTGATTTCATGTTTTTTAACGTACAAGTACCCAAAAAAATGAAAGTCTTTATAATTTTATTAATTGCAATGCCAATATGACAAGTGACAAACCACCACACGTATAAACGATAACGATACTGCTTCAACAGCTACGATTATTAAACTTTTCTACAGAATGTGAAAACGACTAATGAAAGTAACGTAAATCCAACCAAATCATTAATTAAGTTCTATAACACAATAACATATAATTTTCTCCAGAAAGCACAACCCAAAGATATAATTTTGGTAAATGGAACATGCGTTGGTAAATTGGTAAATTGGTAAACGAGTATTGTAATATCATTTAGAATTGCATATCATCATACGACATTATACTATTTTGCGCGAATAAACATGCGTGAAATCGATGTTGTTCACAAAAAAAGAAAAATTAAGTATCATAACTAGAGAAATTTAGATTTGATTTTTGTCATCCCTTAGTATTATATATAGCTGAATTAATCATGGTATTTTTTAGAAAATGTCATAGTTAAATTCTGGTATTTTGTCCGGACCTACGTAGCTTACTGGCAGGACCGGTCTTGAGATTTGATGGGTTATAAACTTGTACAGTTTTGGAGGCCGAATTCTATACATAATTTTTTTTGCTCAGTTTGGAGCCAGTTGGTCTATGCATATTAATTCAAGAAAATTGGGGGTTTGAAACAAATGTTTCGTAACGCATGGACGAAGGTCGACTCTGCCTACTGGTAAGAGCGGACTTCTTCTTGGCGACAGGTTGCGAGTTCGAACCCTGCCAAGCGGAACTACAGCACGTTATCTCTTGACACATCTGGAGCTTTCGCATGCGCTCCGGGACCGACGGTGCAGGAGATTGTCCATGGTACTGTATATCCATAAAAAAATCTGACCTAGGACGCTGGCCGGCTAGTTTAGACCCATCTTGGTGGGGACCAGGACACCCGAATCATAAAAAAAAATCTGGTATTTAGTCTGTAGCCTAATGGTAAATAATTCCCTTTCACTAGAGATATGTGTAATGTTCGAATCCTGGTTACGTGAGATGGCAGCAGATGTGGTGCAATCACTGATCCACTTACACATTTCCGTTAACCTTGTTGTTTTGTGAGCAATATTGCAATAATGTAAAACGTCACAACTACTTGGCTTGGAGGAGTCTTCTTTATTTGACGTGTGCGGCGAATTTTATCAGCCCCACTAGACCTTAAATCATCATTAGTCCGCACAATACCATAACAAAGTACATTTTTTACTTTATTACACAATTTAATATCACCAATGTTGCATGCACGAGCCCACAAAATTAATACTAAAATGTACATATTCGGCAATGAGTGTTAAATGCCTTATCATTTCTATAAAATCACACTATTTATAAATAACAATTATTCCGTCTCATTCTTTTTTACGTAGAGCATAAAATAACAAATTTGTTTTTCACTATAACTTTTTTTGATCCAGAGATTCGGCGCCCTATGGCCCGTACGTCCCTCAAAGGGAAAGTCCAGTCCATGTAATATGGACTCTTCACAGTTTCCGCCGAGACTCGAACTGGGGTTCTCTGGTACATACCACGAGAACTTTTTCAGCTGAGCTGGCGGCCTCTGATTTTTCCACTATAACTTTGAAAATAAACAATCATTCTTTTTCATTCTTACAATGTTATTCATATTTGTGGAAAAGCATGCAGTGGTAGAGAATAATATAATGGTTTATCTCTATTAAGTGTTTAAACAAAATCCCTAATAATGCTGTCCGTATAGTTTGTAGGATAAGTTAGCTTTTATTAATTCAAGTGTTTGTATTAGGTACGTTGGTCTTATATTGCTGCGGACCGACCGACCAGCTTCTCTCATGTTGACTAACTACTAATCTCTATACAAACATTGGTCCCAACTTTCTTGTCTAAGCCTATTTGATTGTGATACAAGGGAGTCTATATTCTTGGAATCTTCCCCAATATAATTGGAGGTTCACATATATATAGAGCTGAACAAATTAACCGAAATCCGAAAATATAATCAAAATAAATTAACCGTATTCGAACCAAATCAATCAATCGTAAAAATCTGAACGGTTTCTATTCAAGAATATTTCGAGATTTGGATTGATTCAGAACTCGAACGGATACTCATAGAACCAAAAAATTATATTATAATTAGTATTATAATCTTCACTCACCTCAAAATTAAGTTGATATTTCACTTTCGCATGCTAATATTTTAGATATTTTTATGTAGTTTCGGTAAAAGGTAATTAAACTAAATTGAATATGAAGGATTTTTTGTCCTAGGCCAAATAAATCAAAATATTTGATCTCTTTCTTATAAATTTTTTGAGTTCGAACCCGATTCGTATCAAACTGAAATTTTTGGAACGGATCTGAACTGATTTATAAAATTACCCGAACGATTCGAACTTCCATGAAACCTAATAACCCAAAACCCGAATAGTTCAAACTGCACCGACCGATCTAAAAAACCAAATGTCCACCCCGATGTATACACTCGACAAAGTTTTTGGTTCACTAAGGTAAAGCACCAAAAATGATTTATTTTCTTCAAAGTCCATCAAGTTATAGATTGAAAGGCACATCCCATTTAGGAAAAACTCGGGCCTTCAAATACAAAAAATATATATTTTTCGGCCCACTGACTACATGATTATGTAGTTTATACTATACACATTATTTTAAAATCTAACAAATGTTATTTAACAAATTAATTTATTAAAAAATAAAAACGAATTTAAAAAATAAAAAACGAAATTAATAAGAATATTAAAAAATTATCTAATTAAAAAGGTCATGATTATTCTTCAAAAATTATTTTAAAAAGTTGGTCTAAAATTATTTAATTAAAAAGTTCATGATTATCCTTAATAAATTATTTTAAAAAGTTGGTCTGGTTGATTACTTTGTTACCTTTACGGAATAATTTAAGTAATAAAAAATTTATTTAATAAATTAATTTATTAAAAATAAAAAGAAAATTGATAGATAAAATTTGAAATTAATAAATATATTTAAAACTTATTTATTAAAAAAGATCATGATTTATCCTTAATGATTTATTTTAAATGATTGATTTATTCCTCTTAGTTATGATATAAGATAAATTATTTTGAAAATAAAATAAATTTTAAAAAGATATATTAAAATAAATTTTAAAATAGCTTAGATATTTGTTAACTCAAAAAATCACATAAATTATTAAAGTGTCATATCTTTTACCTTTCAATAACCATAGATCAAATAAATTTAATAAATTATGAATCGAAATTTGCAATCATAATTATGTAGTTTTTTTGTGGGGTCAAATGTCAAAATCCATAAATTATTTTAATATTGTGCAAGACATATCAAATGAAGTAATTTAGCATTTAAAAATTATATTTTTCAACGAGTTCGAATAAATCCGTAAAATATTTCTATCATCTGCATAATAGGCCAAATAGAACATGTACTGCATTATTTGAAAATTCAATAGCAAAATGTATTGAGTAAAATAAAGTTAAGATATCATATAAACATTTATATATATCAGATCTAATAAACTTTACATTGATAAAATATATCCATGTTAACATATTATTAAATCTAAAAATATTTACAAACTTTTATATTCACATAAAATGCGAACCAACTAACTCGTTTTCATTGAACAAAGAGAAAAAAAAAACCTTTTCACGTGTAGTAATGAAAAATAGTGTTAAAAATTAGTATGATTTTTTTGTAATAATTTAGAAAGAATCAATGAGAAAAGATTTCAAGTGCTTGAGGAACTCTTTGGATTTCTCCAAATTTACAGCATGTCCTGCCTTCTTTATCACCACTATCTCTGCATTTTCTCCTATATGTCTGCACTTTTTCACCACCATATTCATATTTTATTTTCTTAGTATAAAAATGGTTAATAGTTAGTTTTGAAATTGTAACATGATGATGATATTACCTTTTTAATCTGTAACCTAATTCCAATGGAAAGATTTGATCTTCTTCTCCCCATATGATCAAAGATTTCTAATTCAAAAAAGATAATTTTTTAAATAGGGTATTTATTGATTTATCAGGGTGAATAAATTTTTCGAACCGAATCTAAACAAAAAAAACCCAAAATAGAATAAAATTTTAAAACCCGAATTATCCGAACTCAAACCTACTCCGAACCAACTTTTAAGCCGTTAATCGAATATTTAAAATTATTATTTTAATTAGATATATAAAAAACATATTGAAGTAAAAAAATATTAACAATATTAAATAAAACGAATTGAGTAGTTTATATTTTTTTTTTCTTAGTTTTGGTTTAAAAATGAACAAAATTTGAATCCAAACCGAATATTTTAGACAAAGAATTTGAATAAACCGAAACTCGAATACATAAACATAAAAACTGAACCAAACTGATATATTATTTTTTCCAATAGATCCTACTTTTTGTCAACCGAATAACCGGAAAACTAAATAACCCGAACCGAACTAACAAAATAAACCGAATGCCCATATACTATTTACAAAAAAATTGGCTAGAATAGAGTTAAAACCTGTTTGATCTTTGGAAGATCCGAAATTCTACGATCTTTGAGTATTGATTTGATCAAATCCTTCTTCTCCTCTACAAACTCAGTGCACATCACCTTCACATTTCAAAATTTACAAAATTAAAATTCACAATTTCTCCAACAGATTTTAAATTAAGAAACGAAACAATAAACAAACTTACATCGATGAAATCCCAGAGGAAAAACGAAGGAACACCTTTGATTGGCTTAACGAAAGAGAATCTAATGAGTTCTTTAAGCTTTTCCGGCGTCTGAGGAATCAATATTCCGGTGGCTTCTTCTAGATTTGGAACTTTAAACAATCCATTCTCCATGTCTTTCTCCTCCAAACAAACTCCGGCGCAACATAGCACAAGCTTCTCAACTTTCTCCGGAAACTGCGCCGCTAAACTGTAACCAACGAATCCACCGTAACTGATTCCGACGATGTTCATCCTCTGAACGCCGTGAGCTTCCATCAATCGCATCAGACATCGAGCTTGAAACGATTCGGATCGATTCGATTCCGATGTGGATGATAATCCGAAGAAGAGGAGATCTGGAACGTAGACATTGAATCGTCCGGTGAAAGCTTTGAGATGTTCGCCGTATTGCCACATCGCGTTCGCGCCAAATCCGTGGACGAGGAGGAGGTTAGGTTTAGATCGATTTGGGGATTTAGGGATCCAACAATGCATAGCTGTAGAAGCGATGGAGTTTCCGTGAGAGAGATCGGTGATGACGGAACGGAGACCGGCGTGTGCGAATGATTGCCGGAATAACCAATCACGCGACGCCGTGAAGCTGAAGCATCGCAATAATTTCAAATGATCAAACATTTTTTTGAAAATTTGAAACAGAGAGAGAAAGCAGAGGACAACGATGAAGAAGGAGACGAAAAAAAAAACTGAATTCAGTTATTTACACGTGACTAATTTAAGAAATTACAATCAAGGACTCATGAGAATCTGTAATTGTCAAAAGCACCCAATAGAAAATAATTTGCAAAAAAGACCATTTCCTCTGATCAAGTAATTTTTACTGGTAAAAAAAGTTTCAATCTGTACAGATGAACTAGAAATTATCTGTGGGAGATTAAATCATGAACCTAATAATTCAAACCTTTAGTTTTAGGGTTTTTAAATGAGCAAAGGAAGCTTGGATAACAAGAAAGGGCTCGGAAGATAAGATCTCTTTGTTGTTTCTTTCTAACTCATGAGTTTTTTGAGTCGCTTCTCAGCACTCTTCGCGGTCTTGTTTTGGGGTTCAAGGACCAAAGCGTGCCTGAAATCTGCAGCGGTAAGACAATATGTTACGCCTCAAAACAATATCGAAAGAAGTAATTTTCGACAATACAATCAGGTTAAAATGTCTGTGATAGACCTTAAGACATTTCCGAACTTTAAAACCGGTGTTTTGCGGGTTAAGGATCAAGAGCTAGACTTCTAAATGCTTTTAAAGAAGGCGAGATAAATGAAAGATGTTTCGAATACCTGCAGCAGCTTCCTTGTACCGCATTAGTGATTCTCTTGCAGTTCCTCGTCTCAAATATGCTTTTACATTCTGTCGAAACAATGAAGTATTATTAAGAATAAAGTGTAAACTAAAGTATGCAATAAAATGGAGTATGGTGGAGAAGGGAATCAACTTCCCACCTTTTTATCGATCAACACAGCCTCGGTACAATCTTCTTCAGCTTGTTGGAAGCTATAAACAAAACTCTCAGATCAGAAGAGCGCAAGTTATTAACTTCAAATCAGACGAAATATATACAAAGAGAAGAATTACCTTCCAAGTTCCAAGTAAGCTGCAGCTCTATTACAAAAATAAGTCGCATTTGCTCGATTCAGTTTTATAGCTTCGGTATAAAACTTTACCGCCTTATTCCATTGTTTCCCCTTGTATGCAGCATTTCCCTGGAATTATATTTATACACCATTAACATTCTCTAAAGATGCATCATTATAACTCCAACAGCATATGGACCAGAACCAAATAAGACTATTAGTCAAACTCAAATAAACTAAAGATATAGTTTTTACCTTTTCCTTCATAATCTCAGAAGCCTCCATATTACCATTGCAGTCAGTCGCTGGAGCTAAGTTAGATGCAATATCGGCCTGTTCTTGAAGGGATGCATATACGTCGAGGATTGTATCGAGAAGGAACTTATCACCACCATAGTAAGTAAGAAAAGACACGGATATTGGACGGTCACCATGAGTCCTTAAAGGAATCGTAACCTGTAAAGTGTGTATATATATTTGTGGTAGTAAAGATCGAGAGTAACAAAAAGGGAATACGACTGTAGTCCAACCATAGAAAGAGAGAAAGAGGAAATGGAGATATACCTGACAACACCCAGACATGCTAGCAATGCTGGAGAGAGCATAATTTCGATCGAGAAACTCATTCGAAGAATTCTTGTTCTTTGTGTTAAGTTTTGGTGGGGGATCAGCAACTGTGGGGATCACTAGAATTCCATCTTCCTAGTAATAAGACACCGATGCATGGTTCATCATAATAGCAGAAACATAAAAAAAATGAAATTTAGCGATACAACTTGTTCAAATTTCTCCCTTTCATGGCAAGATGTCCTCATGAGAACGATGTTACAGTTTTTGAGAAGTTTTAAATTTCTGAAAATCAAAGGTTACCTTTAGAAGGCTCTGAATGGTGGCTCGCATCTCAGTTTTCACTCTGTAGAGGGATTTAATGCTCTCGTTTCTGCTCTTCAGAGCTGTAACAACATCATTAGAAAATGTTGGTCCTAGAAACGATTTGCATGTTCGCGACCATTCTTCATGATTTGTTCTGAACTCATGCCTGGTCGAAAGAACTTTTTTTCAATAAATGCATATAAGACGGTATAACAACACTAGTTAACTCCGGTGAAGAGACAAGAACAATCTTTAATTGTACCAGTTGAAAAGGAACGAGAGAGGGAGAATAGCTTTGATGAGGTGAAAGCTTCAAGATCATAAAAAGAGTGAATTTACAAAAGAGCGAGTTTCTTAAATACCTTTGTATTGATAACATCACAGATGATAGAGCCTTCAAAGTTGTTGCTGAATTTTGTGATTTTCCAGATTGCTCACAGAATTCCGCAAGACTTGGCACGTTTGAAGCGACATATTGACCGACATTTATATGTTTTGGAGTATGGTCTGTACGAGCCAATGGTTAAAGAGATGTAAGATCTGAATCTGTAGGAGGGCAAAGAAAAAGAAGCAGCAGTAATGCAAGCTTACAGCCAGATAGATTTTCGATTGCCTTTCTGACGACGTGCACCGTCTTTTGTTTAGGAATGTCAGAGAGCTCGAATAAATCATCAGCAAAGATTAATGTTCTTTGCCTTCTGTGTGTTACTGCACTTAGATTTAGTAAGGCATGCCCAACTTGACAAAGAACGGATGGATCACGGGCAAACCATCCTACAGAACAAATCAAAAGAAAACAATCAGGACGACAAACGCTTATACTAAAGTAACATTTACTATTGAAAGTAGAAAAAGGAAAAGGATTTGACAAACACAAAGACGCTTTGTATGATTCAATACAAATACACTAAAAACTTCCAATCCGTGAATGTAGTTTGCGAAACATTGTAAAAAGAAAAGGGAATGTAACGTACCAACAGTCTCTAGGCTTTGGGAATTGGGCAAAACTCCAACTGAAGAAACAGTCCCCTGAGAAGGTCGGAAACTCAGAATACCACAAAATGAAGCTGGGATTCTAACACCGCCGGTGGTATCAATCCCTGCAAATCAACCATCAGCGATTATGCCACAAAGAAATGCTATTAGTAATCTTAAGTAGACTTAAAAAAAATCACATTTTCAAGAGAAAATCTAGAAGATTAACAATACCGAGTGCAAAGTCGACGAGTTTAGCACCAACAGAAACAGCCGAGCCACTAGAACAACCTCCAGGAACATTAGATGGCATCAACGGATTAACAGGAGTGCCATAGTGTTTGTTTTCTCCAAGAATCCTGTAGAATATCACATTCACAAAACCCAATTTTTTCAAATAAGCAACCAAAAAAGCCATTTCAGAATTTAAGATTGGAGATATATACCCAAAACCCATCTCATCAATAATCGTCTTGCCAACACAAGTAGCTCCATTTCTCAAGAGCATTGTCACAACCACAGCAGTTTTCTCAGCAGCTTGATGAGTCTTCTTCCATTGTGGGCAACCAAATCCTGTGATATAATCTTTAACATCAAACCTGTCAAAACCCATAACCCCAAAAACAAATTTTCTTCACTACATTTTTGCACATGACTTCAAAACTTCGAAAGGTTTAAACTTTTTGAGTAAGCATCATTAGATTCGATCTTCGGAAACGAGCTACAGGAAAATGAAGTTTTGATTAATAAACTGAGAGAGAGTGACATACGCGTCGGATATAGAGAAGGTAAGACCGGAAAGGGGTTGTTTAGCGGCGGGAGGAGGCGGCGGAGGAAAAGGGAGAAGTTCGAAACGATCTAAGAAAGCACCAAAGTCAACTTCTCTAAGGGCTTTAATCCGCCGCTTACGAGTCTCCGTCAGGATCACGATCCCGGCCACCGTCACGCCGATCACTACCCAAACTTTCGGATTTGAGACATTGCTTCGAATCAAAGTCAGCGTATTCGACATAACGCGATCCCAAAGAAGGAGAGATGAAGAGAGAGAAGGGCTTTAGAAGGGTTTAAGAGAGTAAAGTGAAAGAGGAGAGAGATGCTTTGGAAGAGCCGATACGCTATAGTGCGCTGCAGACAGAGACGCTATAGTGCGCCGCAGACAGAGACACTATAGTGCGCTGCGTGTTTAACTTATTTGTTTGGCATTAATTAATTAATTACGAGTGATAAAATATCTTAAACAATAGTCTTACGAAATTCAATAATAGAAAAGGCCAAACAAATATTTTTAACTTTTACTCCACTGCTTCCCTAATCGTTTCATTTTATTATTAAAAATGTATAAACTGACTTGGTTATATGATGATGAACTTGTTTAAATAGGAGACATAGACAGATAGTATTATTTTAAATCCAAGATAATTAATCAAATGGTGAATATCAACTATGGTATTTACAGAGAAAGCATAGAAAGTAAAAAAGAAAGCAAAAAATTAAAGAGACAGAGAATGTCATTCTAAGGAGAGATAGACATCAATGTGTCATCGTTTAAAATAGATTCAATGTAATCATCTCCTTCATTGTTCATGAGTTCCTCCTCTCTATTGTTTGTAGATGAACTTGATGAAGCCTGCACAATAAAAGTTATCACAAAGAATGTTTACAATCAAAACAAGATTCTATAATTTATATTGTTCTCTTGGGGGGTACCTCTTTTTCACGGATGCCTTCGACGACTGTTAGGAGTCTACGGTATTGATCCCGCGCTTCTGGGTATTGAACCATCGACTTAACCCGAGTGAGAGCCTTTTGAAGCCTTTCCTCTGTTTGTTTTCTTCCTTCTTTAAGAAAATCATAGTCATCTTCTTGTTGAATTGTAGGAGACTGGACTGATACAGGTGGTTCTGGTTCCACGGGTTTTGCTATTGCGTTGCGTTTAAAGCCTCTTAATCCACTACCTTTCCGTCTCCAACGGAGAATAATTTTCTCTAGTAATCCCACAGACCAGATGATTGTTCGGTATTGTTTCCGGACCTGATGTCCTCTCACGTGAGCCTAAAGGTAATAAAAAAGAACAGATTATGATCCCAACAGTGAGAACAGACAAATATCTAAGGAAAGAAAGGAAGCAAATGGAAGGCAAACCTGAATTCGAACGACTCTTTGTCGGATTAAAAGAAACTCTTTTCGCTTCTTCCAACCACGGTACTTTTTCTGGATATGGGTTGCAGCAGAATGAACAGAGACATCACCAAGTCCTGGATTCTTAGCTGCAAACGAAACAGCTAACTCCTCGTCATCACCAAATTCAGACAATTGTTTCCGCTGGAATGATTGCATCCTAAAAACTTGATGAAGACGAACAGCTGCTTGTGTAGCATTACGGACAGCGGTTAGTGAATCCTTCATCGAAAGTATTCCTGGTTCATCGCCATAGCTCATAGGAGCAGCGGTTCGCTCAGAGACTGTTTGAACAACTTTTTCTCCAGAAGAGTTAGCAGCGCTGTTTTCCTTTGAATCCATTGTTAACTTTTCAAGATAACTAGTTAAGGAAGACTCCGCAAGAAAACCCGAAATTCCTCTGTGTCCATTTACGTAAGCCAAGTCAGCAGCTGTTTTACCCAATGGAAGCTCTGGAGATGGATCCGTCAAGGCCCCAGCATCAGCACCTAGAGAGACAAGCAGAGCGACAGTTTCCTCCCTGAAGTTAACAGGAAAAAGAATTAGTTTGATATGGAACTATGGACCAACTAATAACAGAGTAAAGACATATATCAATTTGAGCATCTTAAGAGAAATGCAAAAGCTCAAATCATAAACGCGTGACATTTCAAATCCAATACAAGTGGGTATAGTATTACGATCAAAGAATAGAAAGATAGAGGTCCTCTACCTGCCACTAAACGCAGCCCAGTGAAGAGCGGACCACCCATTCGCATCACGGAAGTTAATGTTAACTCCTGCTGCAAGAATTGGTTTAATAGCCCAATCATACCCAAGCGCTGCAGCAAAGTGTAAAACACCCTGTCCATCTTCATCCAGTGTGTTTGGACCCTTACCCTCTTCAGTCACTTTATGGATCAGCCATATGTATAGTTCTTCTTCAAACTGTTCCCTAAAAAGCCGTTCATTCGGTTCTTCTTTGGTTAAATCTCTCTCGTATGTCCCTGGAAGGAGATATTCTTTTTCCTCCTTTATCAACATGATTTTACTTATTTTTCTTCGCTTCTCCCCAACATCTTCAAATATATGGTGTTCATGAACATATGCTCTATGAGCAAGCAGTTTCTCGAACCGCAGATGAAGTGATGCTTCATTTGTATAGGTGCCATAAATATCAGCAGCCTCGAATTTTTTGGTTGAACCAGGAAGGAAATCAAATTCTCGTAATTCACTACAAGCAAATCTGTTGGAACATGTAACATAAAAAGGCACTGAACCAGCCGTATGTGACGGAGCATGACAGCAAAGAACACCGTCGACTAAAATCTCAGCAGGAACCTCCACTTCACCAAACATACATGACCAATTATATTTTGTTACTTCTTGCGGACTAAGAAGAAATGTCCCAATAACCATGACCTTCAGATAAAGCAATGCATAAGAAAAAAATTAGTCCCCACAAACCAAACAAGCAGAAGAGCTGAAAACCGAGAGCTAAAAGGGATTAAAGAAACAGGAGAAAGCATTACTAAGAAAAAACCGAAATCATGCTCAGTAGAATGAGAATGCTGCACAAAAATCAACAAGGAATTTTAAACTCTACCACCCTGCTGAAACTACAGGAATATTAATGAGAAAGTACTGCAGCTGTTTCAAAGTCTCAAAAAAAAGTAGTTCCTACCACAGTATCAAAAATCATTTGAAAAACATATTAACAAACTTTAACCATCTTAACTGAGTGTTACACCGCCAAAACAACTTTTCTATATATGAGTAGTGAAGTTACCTCAACTTCTGCATCTGTCTGAGCGCATTTTGGCCAAAAATCTACTATGGTGAAATGCTGATCCTCAGAGAGAGAAGGGCTCAAGGAGGGCCCAGCTGTCCCCGTTTCACATTCAACAGTGGTCCATGCAATATCTTCTCGTGAAGACTGCATCTGCAAATCCTCAACCTCGCCAAGTTCTTTACTAGCCCAACGAGAAAAACTGTCGACTTTTTTCAAACTATCTTCCTTTCTTAACAATGATTTCTTTACAGGTACACATTCAGATTCCATACTTGAAGGAAGAGACTGAAAACTATTCCCAACCGATTGCTGATTTTCACAACCAAGGAGACTGGAAAATGTCTCAAAATCATCTTGCGCACTTTGCTCAAGTAATGCTCGATCGGTGTCATCAGCCATTCCAGAATGTGTAACCTGATCCATGGACCATCTTGGCAATGGCAGGTCATTGTGACCTAGAATCTACAAAAAGAGGACCCCAATATCAGAACACTTAAAAACTAATCTTAATGACAGTATCCATGTGAGCATGAATAAATATGTTAACAATCTATAGAGGAGACGGAGCCATACAACAAACATAGGTTTCAGATCTCATTCATCTTTCTACCTGAAGTCAAGCAGAAATTGATTCAGGCATAAAATGCACTTTTTCAGAGAAGATCAACAGAAAACTTTATCTTCAACCACTTATCTTTACAATGTGTCGACTACAGAAGTATAAACCCTGAGAACATTGCTAATAGAAACATGTAAAACATACAAACAGCTGTTATAGCTATGTAATGACATTCATCATGCATTTCTATAATTTTTCCTCACAGTATATATCCTCTTTTTCACATTTCTAAATATCGATGGGCTTTTTTCTTTACTTTCACTAGTAATATCTACGTCTAGTTCTTGAATGAGCAATAACTCCAATAAGCATGGGTACATTACCTGCCAATTTAATTGGTTTTGAAGAGGATTTCTGAGATGCTCTGTCGTTAATAGCCCACCATTGTCTGTATTTTCGTCCACCAGCATAGCATCGGTATTAGAAGGATGCACCTGAGTCAACAAATTATTACAAGGTTGATCATGGTATCTTGTCACAGAATTCCCAACTGCATCCCAAGCTCGGACATCAAATAATCTCTGTGGATCACATTCTCTGACTCTGTTCCCATGAACCTGTGAAACATTACGCATGCCAGGAGCTGCTGTCCAACCATCGATATTTCCTAGACAATAAAGACAAAAGTACTCTTAACATGCAGGCCGTAAAGCACAAAGAGAGATGAGGGCCCAAAACTGAGCTCGTATAGAAAAATGTAATATAATAGCATCCTGATAATCCTCTTAGAAGTACCAGTTTGAGGTTCAAGAGGTGCTCGTAAAACAGAACTTGCTTGATGACTATCCCCTGTGCATAACCAAGAGCATGTGATCTTTACAGATATGTAATCATTAGGATGAAAAGTCTATGATTCTTCTATGGAAAAGAACAAAAGATACCATGCATACAAAATATATAAAAAATACCCGAATCAGCATCTTCACATAGCGATGACAATGTCCTGGTTGGGCTTGCTGTTGAATCAATATTTACCGAAGCTGTGCCATTTAGAGAATTTGAATTATTTTCTTTCATCCCTATACTTGCCCGGTTACCCTGTAACATTCACAATATAAACTGGATTTAAGAAAACGAATCAGAAAATAACATTTATACAGCTAACAGCTCAGACCGCAGGAGATGTACCTTAACCTCCAAGTAGTGAACGAAAACAATATGCATCAAATCTCTGTAACAATAAAACATGAAACAGAGTATTTAAGCACAGAACTAAAAAGACAATATGAAGGCTTCTCAGAGTTCCAAAGAAAAATAAAGACAAAGTAGCAACTGTTGCGTTAAGGTCCAGTGACATATTCTCCTCTAGAGCCCTAATAGCATTCTCTTTTCTGTCTGATCTAGAAGGTGCCTATACCCAACAGAACAACAAAAACTGAATATGGAGAAACTCAGACTCACTGTTCAAGCATCCAATAGCAACGTCTCTGGAAATTCTCGTTGTCTTCCCCATGTGCATAGTAACAATGTAGCACATCAACGCTTCCTACCTATATATAGTTGAACAATGTTACTCTATAAGTTTAGATGCATTGCATTATCAGCTAATCAATTCCACAACCAGAGGAACAGGTTCCATGATGGGGCAACACTAGAAGAGATCACCGAAAAATTCTAACCTTCAGCTTCTCGTGAGCTTCTTTTATCGTTTTCCCATCTTTCTTCTTCCTCCAATTATGTCCGTCTTTCCTAAAATATCTAAGCACCTTCCTATCAAAAAGAAAGAGTGAACCACCTATATGGGTGGGTAGATGCAGTCAGTTTACAGGAGAAAGAATACTTGAAAGTGGTAGATTGATCACTACACCCCATGTTAAAAAAAGTCGAATTCTCCTTCAAAGCGTAACTAAGATGAACAGCGCGAAATCATAATTTATAGCCAGCACAATTGGTACATATCATACGCAAAAGGTTTTATGAAATTCGTTCACAGCCTAGTTCTTTACATTAACGGAAGAGAAAGTCACCAGTCGGTATCTGACCATTCATGCAATGAACTTTATATGATATACTTCAACCAAAAAGAAAACGAAATAGAATTCAACCACAAACATACTTGCTGGTCGGGTGGGAGACTCTGACGCGATATGAAACTTCTGATAGTTCTGAAGAATTTCGCAAATCTCAGCAGGTCTAAGCCACCTGTGTTGAGCTTCTGACAACAACTGTTCCATATCTGCGAATTCATAAAGAGACGAAAAATATTACTTACTCCAAAAAACCTCCTGAATCTGAGTTAAATATCCCAAACTCATAACAGCCATTACAAGCATCCCCAAACGCAACAGAGCAATTCAAGAAAACGCAGAGATTTCGATTTTCGATTCACAAAATGAGAAAATTACTTTAATCCCTCGTAATTTCAGATCAAGCTAACATAAACGATAAGCATGCCGAAAAACACTAGTAAGAAAATCGAGTGCCATCAAGTTCCTCTCTAAAAGGAAGAACACGAGGAGCTCTACTCCATCGCCTACCAAATGTCGAAGATAGAAGATGGAAACATAAACCTAATCGAAAGCTAACAAAGGAACCAACACGACGGAGGGAACAAGAAAGAGACCTAATCGAGGACTGATGAGTCCAAAAGATCCAAGATCCGCCATTGAAAGATAAACTCCAAGAAAAAAGAAATCTATAGCATTCGTAATCCGAAAGAGAAGAGAATCAACAAACCCTAATCGATCTGAGTATATGCATGAACTGAGAAGAGAAGCGAAGCTAATTAAAATGTTTCCTTCGTCACACGGGCATTTTCCAGCCAGGTGTGAAAGCGAAAGCGTTTTTTTTTTTAATTTTTTGAGCGAGAAATGTATTTGTCTATAAACAGTGAATGGTATCGCTTATCCAATAGGGCATTGACACGTATACACAGTAGATATGTCTCGTCTCGTCTCGATCGATCCATTGTCCGTTATATAATTTTAGTTAAAAGCTTTTTTTTTTCTCGCGGCGGCGGATCCGACGGTGCATATTCAAAGTCAAGATCTAAAGTCAAAGATTCAAGATGAAGCCATGTGATAATGATCATCATTTATACACATTTAAAACCTTAAGACCCTCTATTTGAATCAGCTACTTTCCTCTACTAAGATACTCTATCAGATTCTTCACACAAACAATGTAACACACATCGAACCAAGCATGATTAACACAACTTAGACCATGTATGTCATACCGACTTGCATCAGATGCGACTGCGGCACACTCAAATTCGCGGTCCCTCTCCTGCAGTTTTTCCTAAGGAATGCGTATAAGTAATTTATGACTAACTTCTTGATGAACCATGACTCTTTCCTTGCTCGTATATCGCCGTGACCGAGTAGATACACGACCCCGGATTCTTTTGCTTTGTGTACGAACGATAACTCTCTTTCTAGGCTTTGCTCGGCTTCAGATACGGAGGAGTCAGACGATGCGTCAAAGGGGTGGTGGTTTGTGTGATCAGATGAATCGTTTGCTTCCATGATCGGTTTGTTTAAGTCTATGTACTCAGAGAGGAAAGGAATGCCCATTGAGTATGTGTTTCCGTTGGGTCCAAGAACGACTCTAGAATCAGAGAAATCTTCCTCTGAGTCTGAATCATCATTTAGGTCGTTCTCCAGGGAACGTTCTTGAGCTTCTCTCCGTATAAACTTCTCGAGGCTCTCAATCAGAAGTTGCTCAAATGCTTGGTGGTTTTCCTTCCTTACATCCTTATAACCATACCTTCATCACATATAACACAAACTGTGTTTATATTTGCCTTTTCAGCAACATAATTGAATAGCATAGAAGAGGAACGCTATGTGGGCTATGTTGGAATTAAAGGCGGCTCTTATGACGTACTTCTCTATGCAATACAACAACAAGAAAGGGAAATTTCATATCTGCAGACCTGAGTAAGAAACGTTTACTATGAAAAGTACTATTCAATGCGATATACGACGAAAATTTGTGCAGTGAAAGGAATAAAAACACCGACCTGGCAATGCAACGGAATAGGTGATAGTTTTTGGTGCAGACACGTCTGAAGAGGAACCTCTCGTCCTGGGGTACAACTGGAACGGGGACGTATTTTATGCAGACAAAAATGACCATGGAATGGATTGCAGGAAGTGTAGTCAGGAAACGGCCAAATATTGCTGGTAATCCCTTCGCTAACTCATTGTATAGCAAACCGATACCAGGAGCTCTTATTGTTCCCAAGTTGCATCCAAGTTCTCTCATCAAATCCATTGACATCTTTTGTTCGACTTCTGTTTCATACTTTAGCTTACTTCCATAGTTCCATATGTACATTATACCAAACATGATGACGGCAAAAACCAATATTATCCAGCTTCCATCCCCAACACTCGCTATAACCGAGGAGAAAAAAATTAACTCCACTCCAAGGAAAACAGTCAGAAATGTCAGGACAACTAAGATATTTCTCTGCCATATAAGAAGCATGATTAACGTCACTAGAATTGTTGTTGTCATCATCACTCCGAGCTCGGCCATCCCTGGGAAAACGAGAATAATAAATAACCTAAAAATGTGGAACCATATCAGATCATGGGAGCTCGAAAAAGGGAATATAAATATTACCATATGCATTTCCAATCTCATAGATACTTGAAATTGAGCAGACAACGACCAGGCAAACAGCAAGCAGGAACCAGTTTAGGACAGGTATATAAATCTGACCCATAAATTTGCGCGACGTGTGAATGATTTTGAGACGAGGGAAACAACCCAGAGCTGTTGACTGTTTAATACATGAAAATGTTGCAGTCGTCATCGTGCGGCTGGCAATCAGAGCTGCGATATTGGCTATGAAAAGGACCGGCCAAAATGCAGCACCTGTATAAAATTAGGATGAATCAATAACTGATACTAGTATTCTATATAGGTCAAAGTGCTTTTGTTTGCTAAAGAGGCATGAAGATCCCACTAAAGAAAGTAAGTCAACTTAACCTGGAACAGATGAAAAGAAAGCATGACTAGCATCAGTATGATTCTCCATCAGGTATGCAGCTTGTCCCATATAGCCCAGCATGAGACACGGCAGGACGAGACACACAAATGTAAGCTGCAGAAAGCAACTAAGAAATAAATCATAGTTGCAGAAAATTAGAGAATAAATAGCATACCCAGAAAAGGTAAAACATTAGCTGCCAACTGCAAGTTTACTCTTCATTTACCTGGACAGATCGAACGGAAAAGTAGCAAAGGTCTGCAAATAATGCTTCTGAGCCTGTACGATAAAACGTACACAACATGAACAATCAGCAAAGTAATCCTCACAATAACAGGCAGATTTATTAGCATAAAAAGGCTGAAATAGTTCTGTTAGCCTTTGTTACAAGAGTAATCTAGTTCATTTGTCTGATGAAATTTTAGCCATCAACCAAATGTAGAAAATTTACCTGTAGCACAGAGAATGCAACCTCCAAGTGCATACCACGCATTTATAGAGTTCCTCTTGAAGAAGTAAAATATGTGGACAGGGTTGAATGCTCTCAAAACACTGCTATCGTATTTGCGCAGGTTGTGAATTCCGATACCAGCAAGACAACATAACCATATAAGTAAGGCCGGACCTACTACTAATCCCATCTTACTCGTCCCATACTTTTGTAGACTAAACAGAATCACTAAAAATGCCACTGAAATCATCACCACTTGATCTGGAAACAAGAAACAAGAGATTGCTAAACAATATCGAAAGATACAATGACAAAAAAAGGAACCAACACTGGACAGAAACAAAGTTAATTACACAATCATCTGCATTACCTTGCTCAATTGCATCAACTCCGATCTTAAGCCCAGCAACAGCTGACATGACTGCATTATGCAAATCAAGTAACTACAGTAAGTCCAGGTGGTAGTACCAACCCCACTATCCAATACAATAGTCTCATGCCTATGAACATACTTATAAGAGGTTATCAAAACCTGACATCGCAGGAGTAACAACCCCATCAGCAATCACCATGGAAGTTCCAGCAAGAACTATCACAAGGATAAGTTTCTTCAGAATTAACGAGTTCTCGAGCTTCTCTTTTAGATTCAATGATCTCTCAAGCTCCGTGCAAGGCGCCTTCAGCATAAAATTTGAAATCCGGGCGTCTGAGCGAAGTTGATTAGGGATAAGACTAATCTTAGCATGACGAGAGATTAATGAGTACAACGCAAAAGTCCCACCTGAAACATCATAGGTAACCGCAGCAGTTGGCACTGTATCTATGGGAAAGTCTCAAAGCAAGACTACAGCAAGAGATATGAAGAGCTTAAGGCACACCTTCACCACCGTCATTCGCCCAAAGAACAACAAGAACATATTTAATAAACGAGATCAAAAGTAAAGTGTATAACACTAATGACAATGCTCCAATGACATCTTCTTTTTCTTGAACAGGTGATTTACTGAACATTACACTGAACGTATACAACGGACTGATTCCTACATCTCCGAAAACAACCCCTAGTGTCTGGAACGCAAGCAAAAACCTCCTCCCAATAGTCAAATCCTAACAAAGTAACAACATACAAAATAGAAGTTTTGTTAACATTCCTCACTATGCCTATATGTTGCTAAAAAGAGTTTACACTCACTCACTATGATTCACCATGGCTATATGAAAATGATAAAGTACGAAACCATCAAAAATCACCTCGTAATCGTTCCTTAGAGCACCGGGAACTTCAAGAGCTTCCACATCGAAGGAATCAGCACGAGGAGCTGCACGGAGTAAGCGATGCTCCGGTATCTCTTCATCCTCCGATTCGATTCCAGTACCGTAAAATTCGTCATCATCATCATCATCGACGCCGTTCTCGGAATCATCATCGTCTTGATTAACCCATCGAGACTCGATAGAATCCATGGATGCCAAATCTCCAAAGCCATCACCACCTGAACCATCGATCTCTTCCTCCGTCATTTTCAGAAACCTCCGATTGCAATCAAAAGCTCAGACGAAGAACATAGTAGAGTTTCGTCTCCGATCAAAAGTTTCTTAAGGAGCACAAAGAGATTTTCTCACTATCTTTAAAATCAGTTGCTGCTGCTGCTAAACCGGTCCGATAAAAACTAGGAAAGTTGAAGAATTGTACCGGATAATACCGGTTGGTTTGGGTTATTGGGCTCAAAATATTGGGCTTAGACGATAACCGTCAGTTTATTGATTCGCCACGTGTTTGGTTTGAGGACTAATCGTGTCAAACGATTAGTAACTAAAGTACACTCTTAACTTAAGGTATTAAAACGGTCTATTTAATGGGCCGAATCATGGGCCTACACATAGACTTCTAAACACCGGTTTACTCCGTCCGGTTCAACATGAAACAACGTCGTTTGGTACATTCAAGGCTCTAATTACAAAGTTTTCTATAAAAAATAACTCTTCATTGTAATTAATTTTTACAATTTTACGTTATATGTACCTAAACTGCAAATCAATTCACTAAATAAAATTTAATTTTTTAACAATTTAAAACTAACGCCTAAAAAATTCAAATGTATTGTCGTAAATTTTGGATATTTAAATTATTTTGTTACGAATATTTTATATTTATTATAACTTGCTATATTTAATAGTAGTATAAATTATAATACTTTTTATATAATTTAAAGCAAATTTAAAACAACTATTAAATGACAAAATGTATTTTTTTTAATTGGAAGGAGCTCATATTTTTGACATAGAGAAAGAAAATAAAATTTTATTTATTAGATGACAAAATATTTTTTTTTCTACAGCTAAATGACAGCTTCTTAGTCATAAAATTAGAAAAAAGGGTGGCATAGAGTGTGAAAGAAAGAAAAACTACAGTTGTATTTTCACTTTCTTTTTTTTCCTTCTTCTATATTCTCTAACAAATCTCCATTTTTGGAATGAAGTTTAATTTTGGATTTTTTAGAAACTCCAAATAAAGAAAGTTAATTAAATTAAAAGATATACTCAACAAAAATAAATAAATCAAATGGCAAAAAAAATTATGATTTTACTACATCCAAAAACGACACCGTTCACGGACCTTTATAAATTACAACAGAGACCAAACAAAAAAAAAACAGAGCAAACAAAACACTAAACAAGTTAAGTAAAAAAAACAGAGCAAACAAAAACAATGGCCACCTTCTCCGCCATGATCTCTCTTCTCTTCCTCTTTATCTCTGTTTCATCTCCTCCTTTTGTCAACGGAGGCTCGTTACCAGACCCCCAATGCTACGGCCCGATACTACATTTGGTGAGTTGCTTGCCTTATCTGACAACAGGGAGTCCAGTGGATCAACCAAAGGATGCTTGTTGTGCTGGTCTTAAGTCAGTGCTCAACACAAACCCCGAATGTCTCTGCGAAGGTTTAAAGAATAGCGGCTCGTTCGGTTTAGTTAATGTCACTAGAGCCTCTACACTTGCTGTTGCTTGCAATCTTGATGCACCTCCTGCATCAGCTTGTGGATGTTAGTCTTCTCTTTTCATCTCTTTGTTTCTTGTTTTTCTTTATATGTTATGTTGCGTGTTTTCGTAGTGATCTCTTCTTTAACAAATGTTCTTCTTTGTCGCCTTGTTGTTTGTTTGTTGCAGTACTTAATCCTCCTAGTACTCCTACTCCTACCACACCAGGTACTTTTGTTTGATAGATCCTATGTTTCTTTTTGAATATGCCAACACCAATCAACTTTGTTGTTGTGTGTGTGTATGTGTTTTTTTTACTGATGTCTTGTTATATTTTAATGGCAGCTCCAGTCCCTGCCCCTGCTCCTGCTCCTGCTCCTGCTCCAGTCACTCCTCCAGCACCAAGCCCTTGTAAAACGAACTATGGCTCGCATGTTTAGAGTTTTGAAAAACAAGTAGCATAGTATAAGTAGAGATGCTATGAGTTTATTGAATGAATCTTGGAGAGTTGCATCCAAGCAACTCTCCCATGTTGTATTTGTATGAAGTTAATCTAAGAGTTCATTTCATTTTGGTGACAACCTAAAATAATCATTTTCTTCTTTAATTTATTTGGTCATAATAAAATTCATATGAGCTATTTCTGTTTTTATCTATTTTGTTAAGTTCATTTGGATCACAAATAAGGTTCCTTTGGATTTAGGGTGAGTTTGTGTAATAACAAAAAAAATATTAATGAAGTTTTTGTTTGTGAGATTCATTCTTAGTAAGAAGATTGATAAGTAAAAATTGTTTACTAGTTTGTGACACGAACCATGACATTCAATGTGTCTTGCACTGCTCCTGTCTAGTACCCTAGATGTCTAAATCTTCAATTAGATTGGATAGCCGGAGAGAGATTTACATTTTTACTCATTCAATATCATAATATCCATTGAGACCCCATATCCATTTATGCGAAACTGATCCGTTTTTACTTAATGCAAGTGAGCTAAAAATATGGTATGTCTATCTAAAACTTGATCTTATCACTAGCTCATAGCGATCAAAGTCAAATTGGGAATACTTGTTTACATGTGCGCCTAAATTTTCCAAGGAGTACATCATACAATCAAACCAATTGATTGATCTTATTAATAACTCGATATTTTTTTATTATTTTATTTTATTATTCAAAGATCGAAGAAAGTTAAAAAATTCATTTTCGATAAAAAAGGCTAGCATATAATATTGAAAAAAATACACGAAGATTATAGCTTTTTATTTTTTTTTGGTGTTTAACCATTATGGTAATAAATCAACAAGTTTGAAAAAAAACAAAAATCTTCCATTATAAGGATAACGTGTGAAAAGAAAAAACAAAATTTTATTTTCTTCTTTCGTATTCTTCTAACAAATCTGCGTTTTTAGAATGAAAGTAATTTTGATATTTTAGAAAATTCTAAGTAAGGAAAGTTAATTAAATTAAAAAGATGTAGTCAACAAAAAAAATTAAATGGGAAAGAAAAATTACGATTTACGAACGAAACGCATGGCACGTTATCTAAAACGACACCGTTCGCATCCTATATATATTTACAGAATCAGAGACCAGAGGAGTTAAAAGAAAAAAAACAGAGCAAACAAAAAACAATGGCCACCTTCTCCACCGTGATGATTTCTCTTCTCCTCCTCTCTCTCTCAGTTTCATCTCCTCCTCGTGTTACCGGAAACTCGTTACCAAACGCCGATTGCTCCGCCGTGATACTAAACTTGGCGAGTTGTTTGCCTTTTCTGATGATAGGGAGTCAAGTGGATAAACCAGAGGATGCTTGTTGCACCGGTCTCAAGACAGTGCTTGACACAAACGCAGCATGTTTATGCGAAGGGTTAAAGAACGGTGGCTCGATGGGTTTGAAAATTAACGTTACTAAAGCCTCTACACTTCCTGTTGCTTGTAGTCTCAATGCACCTCCTGCGTCAGCTTGTGGATGTTAGTCTTCTCTTTGCATCTCTTTGTTTCTTGTTTTTTTTTATGTTATGTTGTGTGCTTTTACCAAGATTTTAGAACTCGCTAGGCGTTAGTCGAAGGGTGAAGTTGGGCCTAACGTGTAGGTAGAAAATCTGAGATTAAACGGGGATTAGTAGAAGACTAGTTTTTGGATTATTTTGATATTTTAGTTTAATTTAATTTTGACTTTTAGATTTTTTGACTTGTTATTGTTTTTAAAATAACTAATTTATATAATTTTAGTGATTATAATATTTTTTTTTATTTTACGGGTCAATTAAAAGTCCAATTCAATAAGTTAGTTAGTGTGATGCTTGAAAAAATCGGACTGCGGAGAAAATTAATCGGATGACCACCGCCTAGCGGATATACGGGAAGTAATCGGTGAAGACGAGGATTTTTAGAACAAAAGTTTTTGCCATGATCTCTTCTTTAACAAAGGTTCTTTTTTTGTTCCTTTGTTGTTTGTTGTTGCAGTATCTACTACTACTCCTCCTACTGCTCCTAGTACGCCTGGTAAGTTCATTGGTAATTACCTTTTTGAATTGTTTGATTGATCTCTATTTCTTTTTTAGATATGTCAACAACATTTGAGAATGATTTACCTTTTGCTTCATTTTTGTTTCATGCAATAATCATATGATGATAACTAATCTAGTGTAAGCCAGTGGTAAAAACTCCTCTATTAGAAGATGATAGAGGGAATTGACTCACCAAATGCAAGTATCTTACCTGGTCTGACCCCGTTTTAAGAGATTAGAGACCTACGGACTTTGAACTTTCTGGTTGTCACAAAAAATCATATGATGATAATGTAGATCACATGTGTTGTTTTAACTCCTAGTGGAGTTCAATGCATGTAGGTACTATTGGTTTAATTAGTTTAATGTTAATCACTTGTCTATATATCACAAACATAAATATTATGTGCTTAAGCTTTGTGTGAATGTCATCTTCAATGTAATGTAACTGGTCACATAAATACATGAAGAGTTTTCTCAAAATATCCACTTCCTCTAGGTTTGAAGTGGGAGATCATATAGATTAGTTTTAAGTGTATCAACTTAGATGTGTGTGTTTTTACTAATGTCCTGTTATATTTTAATGGCAGCTCCTCGTGGGTCAAGACCAGGATCAACCTCTGCTCCAGCTCCAAGCCCTTCTAAAGGGAACCATGGCTCTTCAATCTCTAGCTTGTCATTTGTAATCAGTGGTGCATTGGTCATATTGTTCTCTCGTGTCTAAATCATCAAGATCTCTTTACCTTTTTAGTTATGTGTTAGCTTTTTCTTTTCTTGTCAATGTCCATGGAGTTTTCTTGCGAATTACATTAGCTTTATTTTTATGTTATGTTGGTTCCTTTGAGACTTTGTTATCAATGTGTGTTTTTGTCACATCTTGGTTACTTTTTATTGTTTGAGTTAATTGATGATTATTCTTCATTGTGTTCTATTGAATCACTATTATTAGTCACAACCCCGACCAACAAGTGACTTAAGTCATTGGTTAGGGCCACCGACATTTCCTTTTTTCAAATATTCGAAGATCACCGATTATTTTTTCTTATGAAAGTAGTTGTAATTTTAAATGGTAAACATATTTTTACTAAAAAAATGTTTATTATTAGATACAACGAATATATTTTGTATACTATAAAATTGTTTATTAAGACCACAAATATATAAAACGGACTATGAATATATAATTTTCGATTTATTAGACCGGCATGTTAATCACTAAATCCATTCATGCGTGCACAAAATTAATCAGAAGCTCTATACATACGTTGTAGACTTGTAGTGTTAGTAGAAAAAGTGGTATTGCTACGTTTTAGTCACGAAAAAACATGGCAATAGGATCGTATTTTTTTTTCGTGGCTAAATTGTGGCAAAATCATTCATTTAGTCATTATTAGCCATTAAAAAAAATCACGATCATATAGCCACGATTTAGCCACGAAATCTGTCGTGGCTATAACAGGTTCATGTAGTGGCTGGTTATATAAGGTGGTTGGTTATATTCGATTAAATCTCAAATAAATTTATTATTTAATTTATGTATTCTTTGTATATATAGATTTAATGCATATTAAGCTAGTACTATATATGGTATAAGATTTTTTTTCCGAGTAAATTTATGTATAAGATTTCTTAGTCAATGTGTAAAACTTTATAGATTTCTTTCTAAATTGTGCCTTTTTCATTTAGGATATAATTATTATCAACAAAAGAATAGAATAGTATAATTATTTCATACAAAATATATGAGAAATTCAATACATTCAAATCTAATATATTGAAAAAAAAACATAAATAAAAGAAAAAACCAAGGAACTCTTACGTAATAATTAATGGTCTTTGACTATATATTGGCTCTAACATAAATAATTCGAATTAAGAGTTTTAAAAAACTTAAATTGTCAAATGACTATAGACCCATGGACCTAATAATCGAAGGAGAGGAATACATATAAGAGAAAGATAAATATACCATTTGCTTTTAAATTTGTCTATAAAAATTAAAAAGTGTAAAAGACAACATATGAAAAGAAGAAATAGCAAATAATAAAAACTAAGATTTACTACCAAAAATGAAAATAAATGTTAAAATCACTATTAATAAAATCAAAAACTAAGATTTATTACATCATGTTTGAAGTTTTTTGGTTAGAAGAATAACCATAGAGTTCAAACTCAACATTACAAACACACAATGATTAGAACACTACCTACTATATTCTTCTTCTTTCTCTTTGTGTTTCCTAAATTCCAAATTTTAGAAGCCAAGATTCATCATCACACTTTCAAGGTATTGTAAATCAAAAGTTATTTTACAAAATAAAACGTGAAAACTCAGATTAAAATGAAGATTTTATCTATACCTATGTAGATAGAGTCAAAAGCATACACAAGACTTTGTAACACCAAAAAGATATTGACGGTGAACGGAGAATTCCCCGGACCAACGTTAGAAGCTAACCGTGGAGATAAACTCATAGTCAATGTCATCAACAACGCAAATTATAACATTACCCTTCATTGGTAAACTTTTTTGTTCTATCAAACTTCGATTTCGAATTGGTCAGTGTTTGTGGAAATGTAGAGAAATATGCTTTTGACATTTTAGGCATGGAGCTAGACAAACGCGAAATCCATGGTCGGATGGACCTGAGTATGTAACTCAGTGTCCAATCCGACCAGGAGAGAGCTATGTATATAGAATTAATCTTATTGTTGAAGAAGGAACGATTTGGTGGCATGCGCATAGCCAATGGGCGCGTGCTACCGTCCATGGAGCTTTTATTATCTATCCCAAACCCGGCTCGTCTTATCCTTTTCCAAAGCCTCACCGCGAAATTCCTCTCATTTTAGGTACATTTTCATCTCAAACTAATTCTATGCATCAGGACCGGTTCGGAGCATAAGCAAATTAAACCTATATATGGTTAGGGCATCACAAAATCTTCTAATAAGAATAAAAAGATCTTTCTCGATCATTCTTTTGATAGGTGAATGGTGGAAGAATCAAAATATAATGGATATACCAGGAGAAGCTAATAAAACTGGTGGTGAACCAGCGATTTCTGACGCATATACCATAAACGGTCAACCTGGGTATCTATATCCATGCTCTAAACCGGGTAAGTCTCTTCTATGTCTTTCTAGTCAGGAAGTTCATGGTTCATGGATCCATTCAGATTTTCATACAAGGTTGATACTCGCATTTGACGAGCCAACATTTTCCAAAAGCGACTCGAATCCTCTTCCATGTTTTCACAACACAATTTCATCAAATCCTTTATTAGTTTCAACAAAAATGGCACCAAGAGATTCACATACTTTTGTCTTTGTTCTTCCGAAACAGATACATTCACAATTGAGGTGGTACGTGGTCGCCTATACCTTCTTCGGATTATCAACGTTGTGATGGACGAAGAACTATTCTTCGCAATCGCAAACCATACCATGACAGTTGTTGCCAAAGATGGTCTCTACTTAAAGCATTTCGAAACTAAGTATCTAATGATCACTCCTGGTCAATCCATCGACGTCCTCCTCCACGCGAACCAACAATCTAGCCATTATTTTATGGCGGCGCGAGCTTATTCCTCGGCTTTTGGTGCTGGTTTTGACAAAACCACTACCACAGCCATCTTACAATACAAAGGTACTATTTCGTTAACTGAAAAGTCAAACCAAATCCAACCGGTTTTACCTTACCTACCGCCTTACAATCATACCGAGGCAACCACTCGGTTCACTAACCAATTTCGAAGCTTTCGTCCGGTTAACGTTCCGGTTAAAATCGACACTCACCTTCTCTATGCGATCTCCGTGAACTTGATGAATTGCTCTAACCAAAATAAACCTTGTAACGGCCCTTTCGGGAAAAGATTCTCGTCGAGCGTTAACAACATTAGCTTCGTGAATCCGTCGATCGACATTCTCCGAGCTTATTACCGCCACATCGGAGATGTTTTCCGAGAGGATTTTCCTAGGAATCCGACTAGGAAATTCAATTATACCGGAGAAAATCTTCCGTTTCCGACGAAGTTCGGGACGAAGGTGGTGGTTCTCGATTTTAACTCGAGTGTGGAGCTGGTTTTGCAGGGGACGAATGTCTTGGCCTCAGATAATCACCCGATCCATCTCCATGGGTATAGCTTCTTTGTGGTGGGTTCGGGTTTCGGGAATTTTGATCGCCGGAAAGATCCAGCGAGGTATAATCTTGTTGATCCATCGGAGGAGACCACCGTAGGAGTTCCCCGTAACGGTTGGACCGCCGTTAGATTCGTAGCTAATAATCCAGGTCAGTTATCCTAAATTCACTCATTGTCAATTTGATTTGAGTTGAAAATCCATAAATCTTAACATGGTATAAGAGCAATCCTATACTCTACCTCATTAATCTGGCCATGAATGTGGCCCGATCACCCCACTAAATGATGGTCTAAAGATGACTCAATTCCATACGTCGAAAGTTTAATAGGACATTAAGTAATATATAAATGACATGAGTCAATCCACTTTTTTCTATCTAATTGAATTTTATTGAATTCAAACAAGTTTTTACACAGAGCCGACAAAGACTAAAGTACTTAACATTTGAAAAATGACATTCATGATCTTTGGTTTTATTTTATTTTGTGTTAGGGGTTTGGTTGTTACATTGCCATATAGAGAGACATGCAACATGGGGAATGAACGCAGTATTCATAGTGAAAGATGGACCGACGAGATCATCTCAAATGCTTAAGCCTCCTTCTGATCTTCCTTCTTGTTAGCTGATTCAACATTGGTTTTGATTCTTGCATTAGTTTTTGTGATTTTTCAATTATCGAAACTTTATACAATCAATGATTAATGTCTAGTTATTGAGGAAAAATAGTAATTTAAATAAAATGTCTTTTCATTTCATATAGTTTTTTTTTTACTCATTTTAAGGATTCCGTCGTACTATTCAAATATTTTAAAGATTTTCATTTTTTGACGACTTCTACAAACTTGTCAAATTTTAAGATTTTCAGGTATAAAATTCAATTTTTTTTTTTAACGCTGTAATTGACTTTGTCTTGAAATAAAGCAAAAGTTCAATGTGGAGTATCCACAATACATCCACAACCATAAAATAGCAGAAAAATAAAACCTAAAGGAGATTCCAGTAGGATTCCTTAACAGAGAAGCTTCTCTAGCCAGAGAAAGCTAATATGCAGGCTCACAGTAACCATGTGTTAAGTCTCATGAACATGGATCTTGGTAAGTAACGTGACACTCACGTTGTTGTTGTTGTCATTGGAGCTTCACTTTGTAATCGTGATCTGAGCCAGTTTGGGCCTCCTTGTTCGACATACGATTGATATCTGTGTTCTCGAGTAACACTCAGAGCAATTTCCTGTGCCACCCCATTACTCTGTTCCGACACAAAGCTTAACCTCCAAGTGGTATCGTTACTAAGGATTCTTGTGATCTCATTGATTAACTGTCGGTGCAAGGGGAATAGATGGGGAGCTGAGAGAGCTTTAGCTGCCTCATTGGTTGAGCTTTCAAAAATTATGCGGCGTAGATGTAGATCATTCATACTTTCTACAGCCCATAAGATACCTTGTAATGCTGCCTCCAATGCTGATTTCAACCCAGAGAAGGATCTTCTTCCATGTATCACTGCTTCCCCTCTATCATTACGAACCACCCAAGAAGCTCCACTGTTCCGTCTTGGATTAATCCATGAAATGCCCACATTACATTTTTTGTATTTCTTATCTGGAGCTTCCCACATACTATGATTCACTTGTGAATGCAAAATAGGTACAGAGCAATGTGGGTTCCTCTTGTTAAGTGTAATCCAAATATCAGCTTCGTCATGGGCTTTCTGAGAAACATGATCAGGTGGATGATGAATGCCTTCAAAGAGGGAGATATTACGACGTTTCCAAATTTGCCAAAGGATCCACGGAATCGCCTGGCGATTGTTGCTTGGTATGTGTTGGTCACCAATGCATCTGAAAAGATGAAAGAGATTCAGAAAAACAGAGTTTTTCGAAAAACCTGCTCTCGGCGTTGGGATGTTAGCTGACAGCCACACTTCTTGCGCAATTTCACAATTAAATAGGACATGACAAATAGTTTCTGGTTCCTTTCTACAAGCTTTGCAGATAGGATCAGCTTGGATTCCTCTGCTTCGCAATTGTTGAGCCACCGCTAAGGCTCCCGACAACGCTCTCCACAAAAAGTGCTTGATCTTAGGTGTTGTGTTAACTCTCCAAAGCTTAGACCATAAAGACCGCTCAATAGGAGGTAACGGATGGTTTATCAACGGGTTGTTCTCTGGTAGAGATTCCAAAAGTTTGTACCCACTTTGCGATGTATAATTACCATCCTTCGTAAATCCCCAGATCAATCTATCCTCTAATCCTCTGGATAATCTCAGTTTCAGTATGTGCTCAGCATCTTCCTCTATAAACAAGTGTCTTACCAACATCTCATCCCACCTATGCGTATGAGCTACAATCAGGTCAGCTACCAAAAGCTGATTATCTCTATTTGTGTCACGACTTAGAGGGGACCGTGGACTGCCATCGAGAATCCATTTATCTTGCCACACTCGTATATGCTGACCATCACCCACGGAATGCACCAGTCCCTGAGCCATTAAGTCTCGTCCGTGTAAAATGCTTCGTCAAGCAAAGGAGGGTCGAGAGCCCACGGAACAGCCAAGGAAGCTGGTCGTAGGAAAGTAGATACTCTTAAGGACTCTGGAAACCAATGAGTTGGGTTGGTTTAGGATACGCCAAGCTTGTTTCCCAAGAAGTGCTTGATTGAACCGTTCAATATCCTTGAAACCGAGACCGCCATCTTCTTTTTTTCGACACATTTTGTTCCAAGCTACCCATGGGATTCGTTTTCGATTATCTCCATTCTTCCACCAGAATTGAGTCATAATGCTAGTGAGCTTTTGACAAGTGCCTTTTGGTAGTTTGAAAACCGACATAGCGTAGACCGGAAGTGCTAATGCTACCGCTTTCAATAGAACCTCTTTTCCCCCTTGAGAAATCGAGTTTGCAAACCATCCATGTAAACGATCTTGAAGTTTTTCTTGAATAAAACTAAGAAGATTACGTTTAGAGCCACTAAAACATTCCGGTAAGCCCAAGTATTTTCCTTCTCCACCTTCCGTATCAATGTTCAAAATCCCTTTGACTATTTGCTTTTGATCTTCCGAAACTTTTGAGCCAAAGATAATGGAAGATTTTTGAGGATTGATCTGCTGCCCTGACGCTTCTCCGTATAATTCCAGCCTCTGCTTAAGTTGAAGAGCATCGTTCTCTGAGGCACGACAAAGCAGGAGGCTATCATCGGCGAATAACAAGTGATGAACACTTGGTCCTGAATTATCCAATTTAATTCCTTGCAAAGAGCCGCTTTCTTCCGCTTTGTTTAGACTGTTTACTAAAGCTTCCGCGCAAATGATAAAGAGAAATGGAGAAAGCGGATCACCTTGACGGATACCTCTTTCCGGTTGGATATAACCATGGGTGTTACCATTCATCAAGACCGAATATGTTACCGAAGACACACAAGATAGGATCCATGTGATCCATTTTGAAGTAAAACCAAGCTTGTGCATTAATTTTTCCAGAAATCTCCATTCTACACGATCGTAAGCTTTCGACATATCAGTTTTTATTGCCATGAATTCCTTGTTCACTTTGGTGTTGGTTTTAAGAGCATGGACCATCTCATGCGCTATCAAAATATTGTCGATGATCAAACGCTCCGCAACAAATGCTCCTTGAGTCGGAGATATGATTTCTGGAATCACTTGCTTAAGTCTATTGCACAATATTTTGGAGATGATCTTGTATTGAACGGAACAAAGATTAATCGGCCGCATTTGTGACATAAGGACTGGATTTGCGATCTTTGGTAGGAGAAAAATCTCTGTATGATTCCATCCGGAGGGCATGAGACCAGTTGCAAAGAAGTTCTGTGTTTCCTCTACCACCTTCGGACCAACCGTGTTCCAAAACTTTTGATAAAAGGCACCTGTGAGGCCATCTGCCCCTGGTGCGCTTTCGCCCCGTATACTGAAAGCTGCTGTTCGTATCTCCTCAGCTGAGACTTGTGCCGTAAGCAGCTGGTTCATTTGTTCACTTACTCTCGGTTGAAGCCCCTCTAACAATGTCTCTGTATTGTGTGAAGAGGAAGATCGAAAAAGGTGTTGGAAGTATGTCGCTGCAACATCTCCTTTGGAACCTTCAGTGAAGCATTCAACTCCAGCGTCATCGATGAGCATCATAATCTTGTTTTTTGCCTTTTTGCCTTTGAAACAATTGTGAAAAAACTTAGTGTTTTTGTCACCATCTTTGAGCCACTTTTCTCGGCTTCTTTGTTTCCAGAAGGTTTCTTCTTCCTTATGGGCTTCCGCGATTGCGAGTTTCAGGTTTCTCATTCGTCGAGCATCTGGATTGAGCATAGAGATTTCATCCTCAAGCTCCTTTTCCAGTCTATTTATACGAATCAAAGAGTTTGAGTTGGACTGTCGTTTCCATTTTGCAAGCTCAGCCCTGCAACGGTGTACACAGTCCATCAAACTGCTATTACCATCTGTCCGTGTCTCTCCCCAACCTAGCTTAACTACGTCCTCAATTCCTTGTGTCAGCAGGAGACGTTTGTCCAGATAAAACCTCCCTCGACCTCTGGATTCCGTCTCTAAGAAAAAAATGAATCAGAATTGGTCGGTGGTCAGATCCAAGCATATCCAAATACTCCATTTTTGCTCGAGGAAACATTTGAAACCACTCAAGATTACCAAAACTGCGATCTAATCGACATTGAATCCACATTCTATCTCTCCAGCCAGCCCATGAGTAGCTGTTCCCAGAGAAACGAATCTCCTTCAATTTGCAATTTACTATCATGTTTCTGAAATCCCAGAAACTACTTTCTGCTCTTAACGGACCTCCTCTTTTTTCTCTGTTATTGACAAGTTCGTTGAAATCTCCCATTAAAACCCATGCCTCATTCCTTTGTAAACCAATATCAGAGAGTTGTTCCCACACTTCATTTCGTAGGGCTCTAACAGGATCACCATAAACACAAGATAAGAAAAACTTTATTGATCCAAATTTCACTTTCACATCAATGATTCTTTTATTAGTGCTCAATACATCAACTGTGAAGTTTCTTTTCCACATTAAGGCTAAACCTCCGCTAAGTCCTATTGGTTCAACCGTAACCATATCCCCGTACCCCAAACTACTCTTAAGATTCTCCATGTAACCATCCGATTGCTTAGTTTCCAAAAGAAAAAGAAAATCAGGAAAATGCTCTCTGCGCATTTTCCTCAAACGTCGAACTGCCTCGGTGCTTCCAGCTCCTTGACAGTTCCAGCTCATGAGGCTCATTGATGTGGCAGCGACTTCAATACGGAAGCCACCGACTTATCTTGATTCTTTGGAGATTTGGTAACCGAAGTATCCACTGTCACTTTCGCTTTTCTCTTCTTGTTTCTCTCCTGCAACTCAAAGGAAAGATTAAGGTCTGGAATAGTTTTGTTGCGAGGAGTGTTCTTCCTTTTCCAGGCAGGAGGTCGTTTCCTGGATGTCTTCTTGAACACATGAGTCTCATCTGTCTGGTTAGCACGTGATCCAAATTGAAACGTGGGGGGCTCATCTTCTAACAGTGGAGATGATAAACAGAGTCTAGAAGAAACTTCCTCTTCCTGTCCAATCCTAGGTGTCAACTGAGGTTCCGATGGAGAAGGCATCATAAGTATCCTATCGTTCTTGTGAACTGGAAGTTCCGAAAAATCAAACACTTTTCCAATGTTCTTACTTGCTGTTAGAGTGATCAAGGGCCCACGGCTTGCGGAGGCTTCCACATCCCTTTCAATTGATTGATTAACTCTCTCAATCCGGGCCAATCTTTCCGTTGGATCTGAATGAGAGACATACAACATAGCCATTCTCTGCTCTTCTTTGGATAAGCCTGGAAAGAGAGGCTGAAAGCCTGGTGGTGGGTTCAATGACCGGCTCTGTCTTCCTACAGATGGATATCGCAATAATCCGCTATCTTCTGAAACAGCAGGACCAACTGTATCCGGGTTCTTCTTCAGGGTTTTCAGAAAGGGACAATTTGTGTTATCATGAGTAAGAAGAAAACAGTGGAAACACCTCTTTCTTATACGCTCATACTCATACCCGATTGTCACTGATCCACCATTAGCGACATTGAGAGTTCTTGATGGTCTTAGTGGTTTTTCAATGTTCGTAGACACTCTGACCCGAACATAAGTAGTTTTCTGAGTATGATCCGGAAGTATAAAATTCAATTATGAAGTACTTTTTTTTAATCATAAAACCTCTTAAGTAGTTCAATTTTGTGTTACATAGTTTTTCCGTAAACATTTTCAATGACAAAAATGTGGATTTCTATGGATGGAAACATTCTCATCCCATTTGGTTCGGAAAAATGGTGTCACGCTTTATTTTTATTAAAAGAAATCGAAGAGTTGACTAGTTGACGACTACACTCATCATGTAATATCAAACCTCCGATTATAAAAAATGAAAAAAAATAATGATCCAAAATATATGAATTGTTAATATAATTTTGTCACGTACACTGTCAACTTTTTATTAATCTCAATTCAAATTTTTAGGGTTATTTATATGCAAAACTAAGGTTGGACATTGTACCCCAAACTCCAATTGAACCCGATCCGAACTAACAAAATACACGAACACGTTCTAGCCTCAAATAGTTCGAATTTCGGATAACATCCAAACCCGAATCAAGCTCGAATCGGTATTCGAAAAATCAAAAAGTTCAAAGATTCGGAAAATCCAAATCCAACCCGAAATCCGAATAAATACCCAAAACATCAAAATACACGAAGTAACCCCAAAATATTCTAAATATCCAAACCCTGAACAATCATCTCGGAACTATCCGAACCCGACTGAATTTCTGGATTCGAACCCGAACTCAAACCGAATCTGGTCTGAACAGGGTCGGATATCCAAACTCCTAACCCATGTAAAATTTTGAACCAACTTTTTTCCAATTAATAGATTTTAATAATTACACTTTTGGGCCTCAGAATCAAAATGGGCCACTAGTATCGCGTAAGGTTCTGGGAGCTACGTCGTATATAAAACCAAAGACCATAAGCTTCTCACTTCTGGCTTCTCTTTCACGCCACTTTCTCTACATCTCTCTTGCTCTCTCGCCTCCTCCTTTAACGCCGATCACCTTTTCCATCTCCGGTATGACCTTCGTCTCTGTTCTTATTCTCCGTTACGATGTTGATTCTCTGTTTTCGCTCTGATTCTCGTCGGCTCGATTGTCTCTGTCTCCTTTGAATTTTCTGGAATCTGAATTCGAATTTTGTCGATTTATCAATTTGTTTTTAGGGTTTTTTTAGAAACGTTTTGGGTTTTTTTTTGTTTGCTCTTCTTGATCTGGGTTGTGTAGTTCAAATCTCTTTTCTCTTTAATGTCTCGATCTCAGGGTTTACATTGCTCACCAGATGTCTGTTGATCTCTCGAAGAAGAATCAATCTTTTCTTAGGTGTGACTGTGGTTATATGAGCAGGGGGAGATTGTGGTGTTTTCAGATCATTTCGTTCAGACATTGGACTTGACGTTTCTTCACTTCGTCTTCTTCTTCTTCTTCCTTTTCTTCTTTAAAATTTTTCATCTTTGATTTGGCTAAAGAGTATTTGCTTGTGCTGCTTCTGTTACTGTGAATACGAAGAAAAAGTTCCACCTTTACTCTGTGAGGAGTTTAACTGAGGATTAGTGAAAGTTTTCCCCTTTGGATTTTGCCAATGGGGAAAACTCAGCTAGCTCCTGGATTTCGATTTCATCCGACTGATGTTGAACTCGTGAGATACTACTTGAAGAGGAAAGTCCTCGGGAAAAAGCTCCGTGTCGATGCTATTGCGGAACTTGACATTTACAAGTTTGAACCATCTGATTTACCTGGTATCCATTTTTAGAAACAGTTCTTGTTCTAATGAATTTTCATGTCTATCTATTTCCTCTTAACATGAAAGTTTTCGACTTTTTACAGATATGTCGTATATAAGGAGTGGAGATCTTAAGTGGCATTTCTTCTGCCCAAAGGAGAAGAAATATTCGACTGGGGTTCGAGCAAACCGTGCAACTGAGTGTGGTTACTGGAAGACTACAGGGAAGGAGAGAGATGTTCTTTGCAATTCTGAAGTTGTGGGGAAGATAAGGACTCTGGTTTATCACTTTGGTAAGTCTCCTCGTGGGGAGCGGACTGATTGGGTTATGCATGAATACAGGCTTGACGACAAGCAACTGACGCAGATGAATGTTCCTCAGGTAATATACTACTGGCTAATAATTTCAATGTGAACATGTGTTTAGGCTTTAGCATTCAATGATATCTCTTTTGTGTTTCATTTGTTGCTCTGGCACTTTGTTTTGTTTAAGGTGTGACTGTTCTTATTTTCTTGTTAACATGCAACTCTCTGGTCCTGCTTGTTACTTCCTCCGTTTGACACTTTTATATAGTTACCTGCTACTTGATTGTGCTTGGGGAAAGATTTCTGCACTTTGATATGATATGATGTCTACTTGTAGTGATAGTTTTAGGGGTTGTTTTCAATTCGATATTCGTTTGTTTGTATCAATTTCAAGGAAGCCTTTTACGGCCTTCTTTGTTTACTTACTATGTTTTTCAACTGCAGGATACTTATGTGGTGTGTGTTGTGTTCAAGAAAGATGGACCAGGGCCTAGAAATGGAGCACAATATGGAGCTCCATTTAGGGAAGAGGACTGGAGTGATGGTGAAGAACATACTGATGTCCTGGCTACTAACAATCCCACAAACCTTCATGGTCCTAACAAAGAAACCAATCTGGTCGTGACTGCCTCGCATGACCCCAAAAAGGATTTTATCGGTGGTGGCATGATATCAGAATCGTGCGTCTCTGATTACTTACCAGCTACGACTACTACTACTACTGCCACCGAGCTTCCATGTCCGAGTGATGCAGCTAACACTCCTATCTCTATAGCTACAACTACTATTCCCAGCGTGCTTCCATATCCGTGTGACGCAGCTCACACTCCTATCTCTACTGCACCACTTCTCGATTCTAATATCCCCGCCTTTCTGTCTGAGACTCTTCAAACTCCTGGAAACAAAGATGATGATGATGACATATATTCAATGTTGGATCTCTTTATGGAAGATCATGAGTGGTTGCCTTTCAGTGCGGTCAACAGCAATGAGGTAGGTGTTTGGCATTAACATTAACAAGTCGGTAACATTGTTTGCTAGGACTGTAAGGCAACTTAGGAACTACTAGTTGTTATTAGAAAAGAGCCTCTTTGGTATAATATATGAATCAAATGCATCGATATCTTGGTGTATTTGTCTATCTGTTTATGTCTCATAGTTTTCTTATTTTATCATTCTACAGGTAAGACACGACCCCGGTGTTTCAGCCCCGGTTTGCTTAGAAGAAGGCGTATTCAACGAACTACCTGACTCGAGCGGTATGCATAACAACGGCATGGCAAGGACACCATCCTCTTATGACATACTCGAAAACTCGGAGCTATACATAGAGCTTCAAGATCTCACTGCTCCATTAATACCTGAAACCGGGAATCTGAGCTCCTCTGGCTTCCCTCCGGCTAATGATGATCCTTATGGCTTCTCTGCTTCCATGGGACATAGACCAGACGCGTGAAAAAGCTGTAGTAAAAACCAAGAATCTTCGACTGCTCTGGTCTGGACCGTTCGGTCTCTCTTCGTCTTCACAAAACCAAGCAGAAGCATTGCAGAGAGACAGTTGACAGAAGCATAAGTTATAAAAAGAACATTCTGTTTCATTTTCTGCAAGTTTCTTGTCTTTCATCATCTTCTATGTTGGCAAAATCTCATTTCCAAAAATGTCTCTCTACTTCTTCCTTTGCCCTTTGGATTATTACAAACGTTGAAAATGCAATTCAATTTCAACTTTTCTCAAAGTTTGTGGACCCAAAGCAAATCACTAGTGGGCTTTGGGCTTTGGGCTTGAGTAGGCCCAATAATATTTGTTTCATCGGCCCAATGTTATTGCTTTGCTTGAGTTTCTTCTCTACAACATTTTCTTCTCTTTCGATCTCGGAGTCAATAGCTTCAGCTTTTGGTTTCCAAATTTGAGGTCTCTTCACTCTCCGGTGGTGATCGTTCGATGGAGAACACAGACGTCTTCTCCGGTTTACATGATTTCTTGGAGCGAATGCGTAAACCTTCCGCCGGAGATTTTGTCAAATCCATTAAAAGGTTCTCTCTCTTTTGCCCTATCTCAGTGCAGATGCGTATGCGTTTATCGATCGTTGTCTTTCTCTTATGTTCTTACTGATCTGAGATTTCTATCTTCTTATATATCAATAGCTTTTGTGTTTATCTATGAGACAATGCTATAAATCTTGTTAGTTCGATGTTTTTGCTATAAATTTGAAGCAGATTAGTCTAAATCATAGATCTCAACTTCACTGAAGTTGTATATTCTATCAATTGCAGTTTCTCTAGTTCTTGAGTATATAATATGTCTGGTTCTTGAATCTTGAGTTCCGCTTAGTGTTTGATGTTGTTGCGGTTTCTCTTGAGTTCTTGAGCATATAATATGTTCAGGTTCTTGAATCTTGAGTTCCGCTTAGTGTTTGATGTTGTTGCAGTTTCTCTTGAGTTCTTGAGTATATAATATGCCGGTTCTTGAATCTTAAGTTCCGCTTAGTATTTGATGTTGTTGCAGTTTCCCTTGAGTTCTTGAGTTTATAATATTTCGATTCTTGAATCTTGAGTTCCGCTTAGTGTTTGATGTTGTTGCAGTTTCTCTTGAGTTCTTGAGTATATAATATGTCGGTTCTTGAATCTTGAGTTCCGCTATTGTTTGATGTTGTTGCAGTTTCATTGTTTCAATCTCAAACAATGCCCCAGACCCTGAAAAAGATTGTGCCGCGGTTCAAGAGTTCTTCTCGAAGATGGAAGCAGCTTTCAGAGCACATCCACTTTGGTCCGGTTGTTCCGAGGAAGACTTGGACAATGCTGGAGAAGTAATTACATATCTTTTCTTTTCTCTCTGAACTCTTATCTTTACTACTTTTAGTTATTTCTCCTATTGTATGTACTCAGGGACTAGAGAAGTATATCATGACAAAGATATTTACCCGTGTATTTGCATCAAACGCCGAGGATGTTATATCCGATGAGAAACTCTTTCAGAAGATGTCACTTGTTCAACAATTCATTTCTCCCGAAAACTTGGATATACAGCCGACTTTTCAAAATGAAACATCGTGGCTGGTGAGCTTATCTAAGTCAAGTTCTAGCTCTTACACAATGTAGCGTACTTAACGGTTCTTTTTGTGCGATGTTTTGTCTCTCCTTTTTTTTTGCAGCTAGCTCAAAAAGAGCTTCAGAAGATAAATATGTACAAAAGTCCTCGTGATAAGCTTATGTGTATCCTTAGCTGCTGCAAGGTGATAAACAACTTATTGCTAAATGCTTCGATTGCCTCAAAGGAGAATGCACCTGGAGCTGACGAGTTTCTTCCTGTTCTGATATATGTTACCATCAAGGTATGTAAAGGATTGAAAATGTCGTACGTGTATTTCATAAGTTTGCTGATGGTTATCTTGTACTTTGTTTTTGTAGGCGAACCCTCCGCAATTTCACTCAAACTTGTTGTATATACAAAGGTATCGGCGTCAATCTAAGCTGGTTGGCGAAGCCGCCTACTTCTTCACAAACTTACTCTCTGCAGAGTCTTTCATCTCAAATATTGATGCCAAATCGCTTTCGATGGATGAAGCTGACTTTGAAAAGAAAATGGAAGCTGCACGGAAACGCCTTTCTGGTCTGGGAAGCCAGTCTTATCAAGCCGCTGCTCATAATCCTACGATCGAAAACCCGCTTCTGCAATCAAAATCGTTCGATAATCTTATCGGGACCAATGAGAGACTGAATCAGAGAAGCGAAACACCAATAAAGAAAGCTGAATCCATTTCGGATTTGGAAGAAAAGGGTGCTTCCACGCTTTTGAACGACAGCAGCGAGACGAGCAAAATCTTTAAAGAATATCCTTACGTATTCGCCAATGTCGGTGATCTAAGGATAGGAGACGTCGAAGGCTTGTTGAACAGTTATAAACAGCTTGTTTTCAAATATGTCTGCCTCTCCAAAGGTTTCAACGATGCTGCGACAACATCTTTAGCTCCATCCAGTTCACACTTGCAAGCATCCACCAAATCCGAGGATCATCATACAGTACTGTCTTCGGATGTTCAAAGAAAAACCGAAACTGACAGGAGTGTCGATGATTTGATCCGAGCTCTACAAGGCGAAGGAGACAATGTTCATAAGCCTTTAGATGTAACACAAGAAGAACACAACAAGGATGAAGAACTCGATACCAAGGTTGAAGAAGCAGATACCGAAGACATTGGTTCGAGTTCCCGACCTGTAGAAGATGAAGATGTTGGTTCTAGAGATCTAGTAGCAGAAGATAAGAATGAACTGACACGGTGATGATGAGTCTCTCTTGTATTGGAATGGTTCTTGTTTAGAAGAAGCAGAGTTTAGAGCATAAGAGTGTCTCATTCTTGTGATTCCACAGATGTTGACTTTTTAATTTGACAAAAATGGAATACAAACCGGTTTATCTGAGACTTTAGTCAACCGGTTATGTTAACCGATCTGAAATGACAAAACCAAAAGGGTATAAGTGTAATTTAAAAGCTCCTTTGGTCACACCAGAGAGAGAGAGAGAGAATGGAAGGGATTGGGTTGCGAAGTTGCGGAGAGGAGATTCTCCGTCTCGGATTTAGGATTCGCGGTGGTGACGGTGGCCGGAATCCGATTCTTCGACGAGCTATGGAGATAAAGATGAGAGATCGTAGCAAGAACAGGAAACCATTGCAGAGAGGTCGGATGCTTAGTATTGAAGCGATTCAAGCTGTTCAAGCCCTGAAGCGAGCCAATCCTCTTCTTACTCCTCCTCCTCCGTCGTCTTCGTCAGCGATGCTTGATCGCGTAATCGATTCGAAGTTCCGTCGGCTATTGAAATTCGATATGGTCGCCGTTCTCAGGGAACTTCTACGGCAAAACGAGTGCTCTCTATCTCTCAAGGTCCGTCCCCTTTCTCTCTATGTACATCATGTTTTGGTTATGTTCTATTCTCAAATTTTGAAATCGTGTTTTAGGTTTTTGAAGAGATTCGAAAAGAGTATTGGTACAAGCCTCAAGTGAGAATGTACACTGATATGATCACTGTAATGGCGGATAATAGTTTGTTCGAAGAAGTGAATTATCTTTACTCAGGTATGAGATCAGAAAAGAGTTTAATGGCTGACATCGAAAGCTTCAATGATCTTCTGGTGATTCTTTTGAATCATAAGCTGTTTGATCTTGTTATGGATTGTTATGCCTTTATGCAATCAGTTGGGTATGAGCCTGATAGATCCTCTTTTAGAATCTTAGTTCAAGGTCTTGAATCCAGTGGCGAAATGGGTTTATCGGGTATTGTTAGGCAAGATGCTCATGAGTATTATGGTGAATCACTCGAGTTTCTCGACGAAGAAATCCCTTAATGGGACTTGGCTTTGGGAGCAGAAACGTCGAAGCTTCATTGATAACTCGATGTTTGATCATTACCTCATACGCATCTCTTCGAAGTAGCCTTATACATTTAGCGGCAGCTCGGTCCATTGTTGTATCTAAACCATCTCATACAACATAGGAATGTTACCGTGTGTATGCGATTTTGAACTGCACAAGAGAAGATATAAACTTGGATCTGTTTCAGTTCACTGAAGTGTATAGAGAGTATTGACAGTGATGAGTCCATAACTACTTGATGCTATAAGTTACATTTCTGAGTATATGCAAAAAAGTATAGCATTTCATTGATTCATGAAGACCATAGTATCTATTTTTATAATCTGAAATTTGAACACACTGGAATTTGTTATAAGTATGTGAAAAAGGGTCTGTATATTCCATTTCAAACTAAGAAAATTTACTACAGAATCTCAATTTGAGATCCGAAAAAATTATCGGTTTATTGAAATATTTAATTTATGAGTATAAATTTATACTGTTGTTAGTTTGGTAATACTATAAAAGTGTTACGCTGAAACGACGTCGTTACAGTTTGTGTTTGAGTGAAAAAAATTCTTTTCTTTTACTTTTGTGTCTTTCCATTTTCCGATTAGCTTCTGATAAAAAATGGAGGCTTCAAGGAGCGATGATTCGAATCTGAACCCTATTCGCAATCGGAATCCGACTCCGGATCCGAATCCGAACTCGTTGTCGACTTTAATCTCATCGGCGCAGGTTTGGCCAACGATCGACGGTCCGTTGGGCTTGACGGAGGAAGCATCGGTGGACTACGCTCGTCGATTCTATAACTTCGGTTTCGCTCTCTTGCCATGGCTTTGGGCTGTGAATTGCTTCTACTTCTGGCCTGTTCTTCGTCACTCTCGTGCTTTCCCTCAAATCCGAAACTGTAAGTTTCGATTTCGTTTTAGTGTTCTGAGATTCTCCGAAGTCGTTTGATCTTACTGGTTCTTCAATCTTAAAATCTGATTGATTTTGAAACTTGATGCGTTATGTTGATTTTGGAGACACTATCATCGCGATTGATGATGGATTTGATGTGTGTAAATTCAAGAAAAGAATCAAATGAAACATTCTTGTTTATGTCATTACTTGTGATTGTACATATCGATGATTCAAGACCTTTGAAATGTTATACTAATGATGATGATGCAGATGTTGTTCGTTCAGCAATCGGTTTCATTGTGTTTACGGCTCTTCTTTCTGTTTGGGCATTGACATTCTCGTTAGGTGGGGAACAACTTTTTGGTCCTGTTTGGGATAAGCTCGTTATGTACAATGTCGCTGATCGTCTCGGCATATCCGGTTTGGCTTAACTCTTTCAGCCACTCAGCCTCTCTCTTTCACTCTCGCGCTTGTCGCCTTTTTAACTTTGTCTAGTCCTTTGTTATGGTTTTTTCATTTGCGAGCATAACTTGCTTGACGAATGTCGAAGATTATCCATGTACAATGTCGCTGATCGTCTCGGCATATCCGGTTTGGCTTAACTCTTTCACCATATCAGCCTCTCTCTTTCACTCTCGCGCTCGTCGCCTTTTAAACTTTGTCGATTCTCTTGTTATGTTTTTCATTTGCGAGCATAACTAGTTTAACGAATGTCGAAGATAATCCATGTGGTGAATATAGAAAGCTTTGCTTTTGGATTATTCATCTGTCTGAAGAAAATAGTTCTCTAGAGATGTTTCTTGTTTCTTGATGTACAGGTTCTGTTTAGTTCCAAAACTTTGACTGAAGATCATAAGCCATTTTATCTTTAGTTGTTTGTAGAAGAAAGCATTCCTTGTGTTTGTGAACTGATCTTGGGCCATTAATATTTGAATTGGGCCTCATTGAGTTCTGTTTTGGAGAAACGGTTGCCGTTTGACTCTTATGTGCTTGCGTTTTGACAATGATCTAAGGGTGAACATAACACCATCATCGACTTCACTCCATTTCCATTTCTTAATAAAGTAAAATTTAATTTGGAGTAAAAAATGTTTTAATCTCATTCCATTTTCCATTTTATAATGGAGTAAAAGTGGGTTTACTCCATTTATGGAGTAAAATATTTTTTGTTTGTTCATTATTCCATTTTTCACTCTAAAATAAAGTAAAATGGAGTAGGGTTAAAATAAAATTCACCTCCATTATGGAGTTACTCTATTTTAAAAGAAAAAATAGAGTTTTACATTGGAAATGCCCTAATAACCGGTACTAAAAAACTGAACAAAAGAACTGAAAATAAATCGAATTGGAGTTAAAAAGTAACCAAATGATTCTAATTTTTGGAAACTGAAAAAACCGAAACCGAATAGATAACCGAAAAAAGCGTAAGTATTTAAAAATATTTAAAAATACTCAAAAATATACGAAACCTAAAAAGAAAAACAAATCGGCAAAAAAAAACCTAAAAAAAACAAATAACTCAAAAATACGAAACATTAATATTGAATGGTTATTTAATTCAAATGAAATCGAATCTGAACCAAAATATTTTAGGAACCGAATAGTTCCAACTCTTAAAAAGCGAAAAAAAACTGAAAAATCGAAAATTTCAAACCGAAAGGAATCGAAACCTACTCGTTGTCGAGTGGTTCCAAATTTTGATGACCGAAAAACCAAAAATCAAAAGTTTTAACCCGAATAGAATAGAAAAATCGAACGTCAAGGCCTAGTTGTCGTAATCGTGGTTAAAAAATAGATTCCAGTTTGATAAATTGGAATCTATCTGTACGGAAACAAAACACACTATCTTTTAACAACTACACTTTTTTTCTTCTTTTCAACCTCTTTCTCTTCTCTATCTCTTTAACACATCACTCTTCTTCTTCTTCCTGTTTGCTCTCAATCGATTCAAATCCTAAAAACAAAATCCCAAATGGCTTCGCGTTTAACATCTTCTTCATCAAAATCAACTTTCATCAATATTTTCAGACACAACCTCATCAGTTCAAGTTCCTCCACTCGTAATCTCCGCCATGTTCCTCCTCCTCCTCCACTTCAAGTTTCACAGAATCCAATCAATCGTTTATGTAACACCATGACAGAGAAGCTCTCAAGTATTAATCTTCACCACGAAGACGCCAATAATCAGGTGATGAATGCATCTTCCATTGTTGTATTTCGTCAAAGTGTTAATCTTTCAAATGTTTTTTTTCAGGTTTTGGATTTTCCTGGAGGAAAAGTAACATTCACACATGAGATTCAATTTGTATCAGAATCAAGTCAAGATCGTGTTCCTTGTTATCGTGTTCTTGATGACAATGGTCAACAAATCATCAACAGCAACTTTGTTCAGGTACTAGAACAAACCCAGAACAAGAATCAATCTTTCTTTTGCTTATTCGTATACTTCTTATGTCTTTAAGGTTAGTGAAGAAGTTGCAGTGAAGATATATAGAGATATGGTTACTCTCCAAATAATGGATAACATATTTTACGAAGCTCAAAGACAAGGGAGACTTTCGTTTTACGCTACTTCTATCGGCGAAGAAGCCATTAATATTGCTTCAGCTGCTGCTCTCTCCCCTCAAGATCTTATCTTTCCTCAGGTTTTATATAGTTATTGTTTGCTACAATGTGCTAATCTTGAACCACTTTGAATGAAAATGTTAGTGAACTTATGTGACAAAAGTAAGAGATTGATAAAATTGGGTCTCTTTGTTGTTGTGCTTGCAGTATAGAGAACAAGGTGTTCTGTTATGGCGTGGCTTCACGCTTCAAGAATTTGCGAATCAGTGTTTCGGGAACAAGTTTGATTATGGCAAAGGCAGGCAGATGCCTGTTCACTATGGTTCCAACAAGCTCAATTACTTTACTGTTTCGGCGACAATAGCGTATGGCTTGCAGAGATCCTATTCTGCTCAAGAGTTTTATGTATTCTTGCGGTTTATGTTGCTTTGTTTCTGATGGTATACATTTGTCTACAGTACGCAGTTACCTAACGCGGTTGGTGCTGCTTATTCCTTAAAGATGGACAAGAAAGACGCTTGTGCAGTCACATATTTTGGCGATGGTGGCACGAGTGAGGTAAAATAACAGAACTTGAGTTGTATTTTAAAGTATCGAAGTTCGATTTCTTTTGGCTTAGTAACTTCAAGATAATGTTTTCTGCTAGGGAGATTTCCATGGTGCTTTGAATTTTGCAGCGGTCATGGAAGCACCGGTTTTATTTATCTGCCGGAACAATGGATGGGCTATTAGCACTCCCACCTCAGATCAGTTCCGAAGTAACTTCTTTTGGATGATTTACATTCATTTGATTTGTCTTTGTTACCGTCTTTTGGATTTTTATTGTAAACACTATTGCCAACAGGTGATGGTGTAGTGGTTAAAGGCCGTGCTTATGGAATTCGAAGTATACGTGTGGATGGAAATGACGCGCTTGCTATGTACAGTGCGGTTCATACAGCTCGTGAAATGGCAGTTAGAGAGCAGAGACCTATCTTGATTGAGGTAACTTTGATGTGATTTTGTTGTAGATATTGTCACACACAACATCTAAACTCGAACAACTTCAAAATCCTTTTTTGTGTGTTAGGCCTTAACGTACCGTGTTGGACACCATTCAACATCAGATGATTCTACTAGATACCGCTCTGCAGATGAGATAGAGTGGTGGAACAAAGCAAGAAACCCGTTGTCTCGGTTTAGGAAATGGATCGAAAGTAATGGCTGGTGGAATGATGAGGTGGAATCGGATCTAAGAAGCAGAATCAAGAAAGAGGTAACGAAGAAACCAGAATCATGAGCATTGTATCAGACACATTTCGGGTTTCTATATGCTTATTCACTTTTGTTTGCAGATGTTAGAAGCGCTCCGGGTTGCAGAGAAGACTGCGAAACCGAATCTGACAAACATGTTTTCAGACGTCTACGATGTTCCTCCTTCTAACCTCAAGGAACAAGAACTTCTGGTGAGGCAAACAATCAAAAGCCATCCACAAGATTACCCATCAGATGTTCCTCTTTAGGTTAGACTCTTATCAACTGCTTTTATGTAATAATATTGTAAGTGACATTCTAAATGGTGAAATCAAATCTTTTTATTGAAATATTTATATCATCATTCATAAGCATACAATGTCTTCGATAGAACGCAAACTTCTTCAGAATCCGACAGTGCGTGGATGTGTGATATACGCACACCAGTTACATTTACAGTTGTGTTCTCAGAGATTAAGCGTCTCCTCTTCCATTGATTCTCTTATGGCCTTCAAGAGCCGTGGCATGAGCTTCTCGGTGCTGACCACGATCCCTGTTTTATGATCAAGATGCTTTCCTTTCGAGAAGTCCAGAGGATTCCCTTCAGCATCGCAAACTATGCCTCCAGCTTCTGCACAAGGTTATTGCTCACATGACATCTTTGAGCGTAATGTTATTTAGAGTAAAAGCTCTTATGCAGATCATACCTGTGGTGATGATTGCACCAGCAGCATGGTTCCATATGGACTCACGGTACCCTTTGAGAGTGAAACGCAAGTATATCTCTGCGTCTCCTCGAGCTAGAGCCGCGTACTTCACTTGACTATGGATTCTTAGCGGTAAGGCTTTGATCCCAAGTTTCTGCTTTACCTTAAGAGAGTTAATATATTTGCGAGGTCAGGCTCGAAGCAAAACTAAATATAAGGAGAAGATGTTATACATTGGCAATGGAGCTATGTATGGGGATTGGTTTATGAGATGATTCGACAAAAGTTGCTTCTTCAGGATTCTCAATGTTGCTCACTTGCACCTATAACACACGTTTTTTTTTTCACTCTGTTATAAGGACACACGAAAAGCGAAAACACGCGTAAAGGACATTAGATACCTTCTGCGGAGGAGAGCTGCCTTCAAGTGATTGTACATAAGCTCCTTCTCCTGCTGTAGCAAAGAAAAGGCAGCCAACTTTATCTGAAGTAGAAGACTTGTGCTTCTCGAGATTCGGGCAAGCCATGACACCGAGCACTACTTTGCCTTCCACAAGCAAAGACAATGCCACGGCGTAGTGCTCTCCTTTTACAAACCTATAAACCAAAATTTGGAGGTTATGAGTAAAAAAAGAGATGGTTTTTCAGTATTGAGTTTTAAGAGTTCTCACCCTCTGGTACCATCGATAGGATCAAGAATCCAATGACGGCCATTGGAACCGCCTTGAGTCCTACCGTGGTCTATCGCCTTCTTCACATCTTCCATTGAAAGAGAAGAGGCAGCATAGGAATCCTCAGAAGCTAGAGCATCTTTCACAAGCTTTGTTATGCTTTCTAGAAATTCCTCGGCGCCATTCTTTTGCAGATCTTCTGTATTCTGCAAATGAATAACATTTTCGTGTGATTTGATTTGATTAATCATGAGAGTTTGATTTATGAGTTTTTGCTTCACCTCTTCAGCAACCAAGTTTAGTGGTTCAGAGTTAAGTTCTCTCTGCAAGACAAGACTGATCACAGCTTGGGAGCCTGCAATTTTTTTCGTCGATAACAATTAAACCGAGTTGACTGGTTATGTCATGCCTTATATAAACCGATTAACGACAAAATATTGGAATTGATTTAACCATAATCAGCAGCTGTAACCGGACTTTTATCCGATTTTGTCCGGACATCTGATTGCAACAGACACTTCTGCACTTCCTAAACCACAAACAGATTAACAAAATTATGTCACTAAGTTCAGCTTTTATAAGAAAAGATTTGGTTACTTACTCGGCTAAGACGAACAGCAAGAGAGACAGCTTTCTTAGCTGCAGCAAGCTCCTTCTCATAAGACATCGAAAGAAGAAGAAGAAGAAGAAGCTGATAATGATGATGATGATGAAGAGCTTATTCATTCATAATATATGTTTTAGTATTTGGTCATTGTTTATCTAAAACCGAGTTTCGTGGAAGTTTCAACAGATTCTTAAGAGAAGACAAAGAAAGACGAATATATTAATAAGGAAGACAATATTTGTTAAATACATACTTCAATCAAAGACTTACGATTTCTCTAATCAATCATACACATAATTTATCTGGTATAACAGCTATAGCTCTAAGAACTATCGATATGTGCGATATATTGTTCAGAAAAATTCAAAACCGAATATATACTTTTAGAGTCGAATTAACTTCACTATGAATCATCAAAACTCGAAATTTCAGTACTAAATATAGCAAAGATCATAGCAAAAGAATAACAGTTATAGTAATTCCTTGTTACTTTAAGAAGTTTACTTCAAGTTGTTACAACTTACAGCTTCTAAAGTTCTTCGAGTTGTTAAGACTTTATCTGAGGTAGAAGAATTGTGATTCTCAAGATTCGGGCAAGCCATGACACCGAGCACTACTTCGCCTTCCACAAGCAAAGACGATGCCACAGCGTAGTGCTCTCCTTTTACAAATCTATAAAACCAAAATTTGATGGTTAGAGCCAAAATGGTCTTTCTGTATTGAGTTTTAAGAGTTCTCACCCTCTGGTGCCATTGATAGGATCAAGAATCCAATGACGGCCACTGGAACCGCCTTGAGACATCCTGTGTTCTATTGCATTTCTAACCGTCAGTATCACCCATCTTACATACTCCATTTATTACCACGCCATAGGTTAACTATACTCGGTCGGCAACCTTTCCTCACCATTCTGTCAACTAGATCCACTGCTTCAGAAACTTTGTTTCGGAGGAAAAGTCCATGGATTAGAGTTTTTAAAAGTATCAATCCAACAGTAGTTTTGATAATTCCAACATTTTCCATTACACAAGTAGAAAATAAAAAAAAACTTTGTTTGATGGATTCTTCTTCTTCTACTAAGAAATGTCAGCGCGATCAAGCATATCAATCAAAGTCATTTTCCTAGGGAACCTAGGAGGAAGCCTCAAGATCATCGCATCTTCGATCTCTATCGGAAGATGAGTAGCAACTATCACAATCCCTCCTTTCTTCCTATGCTCTGCGATTATATACTCAAGCAACCTAACTCCTTCGTCATCCAATGCAACCGACGGTTCGTCCAATAGCCATATCGGTCTATCGATGGCTAGCAGCCTCGCAAGCTGTAACCTTTTCCTTTGACCCATCGACAACATCCTCGATTTCTCCTTCACCAATCTTCCTAATCCCATTAGCTCCAACGCTGGTTGAGCCTTGCCAATTTTGTTTTCCAGGAGCTCAAACCATTGGACATTGTCGAGTACCGTGAATCTCTCTTTGATTGCGTCTTTTAAAGAGATCCAGTTGAGTTGGAGTTTGTATTGTTGGAAGATTCCCGACTGCGTGATGTCGTGACCGTTCCAAAGGATTTTACCAGCAGAGGGTTTTGAGAATCCCGCTAACATTCTCAAGAACGTCGATTTGCCTGATCCATTTGTCCCTGTTAACACAAGTGCGCCGCCGTCATGAAGAGATACATTCACATGTCTTAGAATCTGCTGCGCGTTTCTCATACATGAGACGTTTTGAAGAAGAAGCCGAGGGATTTGAGGCTTCCTTAGAGACATTTCGGGACAAGAATTTTCGACTCCTGTACCTGCAGAAATCAGAGCAAGACAACTAAGTATTAGTAGCTTCCATGACGAATCGAGTCAAGACAATAAGTAAAGCAGCTTCTCGGTTATGATCCTAAGAGCATATGCATATCAATTCCTTAGTTTCAACGTATGAAGATCCCAAAAGACAATCAACTATCGATATAAACAATCAACAAACAAGAGACGCGTACATAACGCGATATTATACATTCCACAACAAAATAAACAGAGGAGAAGATCATCATCTTCACCAAAAGCATATTCAGATATATATAATGTCCACACATATGTTGAGTGCAGAAATGCAAAAGCTTCATACAACTCTACTTTCTCCACATATGTCAACAGTATCATGCTGCTATCAGAAAATCACAAAAAGCAAAATCTTAATCTGTTATAAGAACTCAAACCTTCTCCTACAGTTCATGATAATAGCAATCTCCATGAAACCCAGAGAAACCATATGAAGCAAAGGAAAAAAGCAACATCATCGATCAATAACACGAACCAAAAACAGAGGTAAGAACCAAAAATCCATTTCCAAAATCTAAACCACAGAAGAGATCGATCATTGAATCCAATCAAAAGATAAACCAAATCAGATGTAAGAATCAAAAACACAGATAAAATCAATCGAAGAAGAAAAAGGAGACGAAGAAGAAGGAGATGCACACCTTCGCCGGAGATTCTGTGCACTTTCGCCGGGAAGATACGTAGGTGTCGCCGGAGAAAAGGATCGTTACTAGTTGTTCATCTGAAGGTGTTCGACGAAATGAGAGAATCAGTGAAACAGTAAAAGAGAAAGACCTGGTTTAGGGTATTCTCCTGCAAACATAATAAACCGGTTTAGGATTAAACCGGATAAATTTTTGAACAATTTTCCTTCATCATATCGTGGTTTTCCACTCCCTTTTTAACACACGTGGTTCCATTCTTCTTATTTCGAAACGCACTGCCTGTCGTTTTGACAATATATTAATAGTAAAAACACATTTGTTAAATATTTCAATCAAGACTTATGATTTCTCTAATTAATCATATATAATGTATATCCAAAGAACTGGCAAGGAACTAGTCGAGTGGTGAGACTGGACCTAATGTCTAGTTAAAAAATCGGAGAATAAACGAAGATTAATCGGGAGTGGTTTTTCGAATTATTTTGATATATTTAATTTTTTTTGGTCACCGATATATTTAATTTAATTTAAATTTTATAAATATATAATTAATTTATAGTTTTGAATTTTAGATTTTTTGAGTTGTTTGTGTGCAAAAATAAATAATTTATACAATTTTAGTGATTATAATATAATTTTTATTTGATTTTACGTCAATTTTATTTCAAAACCTAATTTGTTTGAAAAAATTGGACTGCAAAAGAAACTAATCAAACGACCACTGCCCAACGAATACGCGGAGGAGTAATCAATTACTCTAAGAACTATTGATATGTGCAATATTGTACACAAAAATTCAAAACCGAATATATACTTTTAGAATCGAATCAAACTTCACTACGAATCATCAAAACTCGAACATTTCATTACTAAGTATAGCAAAAGCTCATAACAAAAAGAATAACAGTTATACTAATTCCTTATTACTTTTAGCAGTTTGCTTCAAGTTGTTACAACTTACAACTTCTTAAATTCTTCAACAACTCACACTATATAGACAACAAGAAACGAATTTATTTTTCTGTTAAGTAGACAGCAAATTCGATTTCTCCTATATATATACATGCAATTTATAATACCAATTCTTCAAAACAAGAGCTTGAAAATCAATAATCTTGAATCTTAAACCATATATAGAATCAAGAATCATGGTTAAGTTCTTGAACATATTGTTGATTCAACTCTTGATTGTTTTGTTTGTGGCAAATGTTTTGGAGGCTACGGAACTGAATGTAATGGACAAATGTTGGAGGCCGAATCCGCTATGGCGTAGAAACCGCAATCAGCTTGCGCGGTGTTCAGTCGGGTTTGCGGGGAAAATGTTGGGAAACATTGGTAAAGGAGTCACACAATACAAAGTAACTGACCCTTCTGATGATCCTTTAAACCCTAAACCCGGAACCCTAAGATACGGAGCAACGCTCGTCCAAGGTAAAAAATGGATCACCTTCAAAAGAAACATGAAGATCAATCTTCATAAACCGCTGCTAATCAGCAGCTTCACGACACTCGATGGTCGCGGTGTTAGCGTTCATATCTCGGGTCCCGCTTGTCTTATAGTCTATAGAGCCACGGATGTTATCATTCATGGACTTAAGATCCATGACTGTAAAGCTCATCCGCCAAGCTCAGTGATGGGACCGGACTCGAAAATCATTCAGCTTGGACAAGTGGATGGGGACGCCATCAGGCTAGTCACGGCTAAGAAAGTATGGATCGACCATAACACGCTCTATGATTGCGAAGACGGTCTACTAGACGTCACACGAGGGACGACTGATGTCACCGTGTCGAACAATTGGTTTAGGAACCAGGACAAGGTCATGCTTCTTGGACATGATGATGGTTATGTTAGAGACAAAGACATGAGAGTCACTGTTGTCTTTAACCACTTTGGTCCTAATTGCAACCAGAGAATGCCACGGTACATATCTAAACCCCGAACTTCGACTAATCGATTTTCGGTTTCTTGTTTTGATTAACTATGTGAAAAAATGTGCAGAGTGCGACATGGATATGCTCACGTCACGAATAACTATTACCAAGGATGGACTCAATACGCAATTGGAGGAAGCATGAGCCCTCGTGTCAAGAGTGAATCAAACTACTTTGTCGCACCGAAATCTGGAAACAAAGAGGTGCGTTTCAAGCCGCAAGAACGCAAAACCACATTATCTTATTCTTCTTCCAATCTCATCTAACATTTGAATCTGTACTTACATTGTAGATAACTTGGAAGAAACGTAGCCACGGAGACCAAATGCAATGGAAATTCTACTCTGTAAATGACTACTTCGAGAACGGAGCTTGTTTCGGCCTACACAAAGGCGTTGGAAAAGCTCGGCCTAATTACGGTCCAGATCAAAAGTTTACAGTCGCAAACGCTAAAACAGTTAAAGAACTCACAACTTCAGCTGGAGCGTTACACTGCACCAGAAACTCCATTTGTTAGAAAACGAACATCGCCTTAACATAACTTTCTCGCGTTTTCAAAACTCATATTATCATATAGAATACATCAACATGTATATGCATTTTGTTTGAGAATTATATATACCTACAAATAAATAAAGTTTTAAGTTTAACAAAACACAGTTAACCCAGTGACATCCAAAGTATTGTAACAAAACAGATTAACACGGGAATATTGATTCGGTTGGAAGAAACAAACCTCGTTGAATCTAACAGAGACGATGGTTTTGGTTCCAAACTACTGATTTAAGGAATCGTCTTGTCGGAAACTGAAGAGGACTTGTTAACAGATTGAGCAGATTTAGTAGACACTGATGCAGATTGTTCCTCTTCGACGAGTTTCCGAAGTTTTGCTTGAAGACCGCGAACTCGATCCTCGGTTCTTCTCAGCTTCCTCCATCTATAAGCTGTCCAAAGGAAAAGACCGCCGTATACAACAGCATAAGAACCCCAAACATATGGATAAGCTTCTGCGTGATCTTTGAGTTTCTTGTATTGTTCTTCAATTGCTCCTACAAAACCAGGAGCCACTTGGTTTTGTTGGCTCTCGTGATCTTCTACTCCGCTCTGTTCTGTCGCCATCTCAAATCACAAATCAGCTTCTTGATCTTGAGTCTGAAAAACACAACAAATCAAGAAAAGTAATATGCTTCCGATAGTAGGATCGAAATCGAGTTTAAACCAATTTCATGAGTGTTCATATCCATTTTTACTAGTGACACCTACAAAGCTTAAGGCACTGAGAAATTTTCACTTGAGATTAACAATTACAACCAAAAGAGGAATGAAATCGATAAACTTGACAGAAACACTCGAGATTATAAATTGAGGAAGAGATCTACGGAACTAAAGCAGTCGAATTCAATTCAAGCATTCACTGAGGCATTTACACAAACACTTTCTATGCATCTACGAGATCTATGACAAAACTAAACCCACAAGGCACAGTGAGAGAGAAATCACGAAAAGGAGTTACTTTCATCAACATCTTACCTAGTTTAAGCAGAAGGGTATAAGAATAATGAAGATTTCCAAATGAAGCTCAGAGAGAGAGAGAGAGAGAGAGAAGGCTCTTAAACCCTAAAAAGCTTGTAACTTTGCTCACAAAACCCAGATCGACTGGTTGATAACGATAGTTGCGGTACGTTTTTTATGTCGTTTTGCTACAATTTTAAAGTCGCCGCGCGTTTTCTAAAACTCGCGTTTAAAATAGCGTTCTTTATCCAAACAGTTGTGCGCATTACATAAAAAAACGCGCGTTTTCTAAAACTCGCGTTTTAAAATTGTGTGCATTACATAAAAAAAACGCGAGCAGAGAGAGACATAGCGTTTCATTTTCCTTTAGAATCTCTCTAATCCCTCTCTCTCTCTCTCAAGTCTCGATTTTGTTCAGAGTAAAAATGTCGTCGAGAGGAAAACGAAAAGACGAAGATGTCAGAGAATCAGATGACGAGACTGAAACCCACGCGCCGGCAAAGAAAGTAGCAAAGCCAGCCGAATCCTCCGACGAGTCCGACGACATCGTAGTCTGCAACGTTAGTCTACTCTCTCTCTCTCTCTCTCTCACTCTCACTCTCACTTTACATTTCTATAGCACTGAGTTTTTTAGGGTTTTGGATTGAAAAGTTTCGATTTTTATTGATGGGTTTTGCATAAAAAGCAGAATTAGGGTTTATGATTTGATTGTTCATGTTGGGTTTTACATTCAGATATCTAAGAACAGAAGAGTCTCTGTGAGAAATTGGAACGGGAAAATTTGGATAGACATTCGTGAGTTCTATCTCAAAGACGGAAAGACTTTGCCTGGCAAGAAAGGTTAGATTTTTTTCTTTAAACTCTTGCTCTCTCACACACAATTCACCATTGTTAGTTTGAAAGTTCATCTCTTGTTAACCATAAGATCGGTTATATGTTGCCGATCTTTATGGTTAACAAGTGATTCTGCGGATTGGGAATGTGCGATGTAGATACTATGCGATTAACATGAAAATGTTCGATAGTTTCAAGTTCATCTCTTGTTGTAAACCATAAGATCGGTAATATGTTGCCGATCTTTATGGTTAACAAGCCATTCTGCGGATTGGGAATGTGTGATGTAGATACTATGCGATTAATATGAAAATGTTCGATAAAACATTTTCATGTTAGTTTCAAGTTCATCTCTTGTTGTTAACCATAAGATTGGTAATATGTTGCCGATGTTATGGATAACAAGCAATTCTGCGGATTGGGAATGTGTGATGTGGGTACTATGCGTTTTAACATGAAAATGTTCGATAAAAGCTCTGCATTTTGAGAACTAGTTTGCTTTCGAAAGACTAACGAAAAGTCTCATATGTTGCAGGTATCTCTCTAAGTGTGGATCAGGTATATAACATCCCTGTCTTAATGTTTGATTCAAGTGATTACTCTTAGGCTGTTGTGTGCTTATTACTCGCAATGTTTTCTTAAAATTGCAGTGGAACACTCTTCGGAACCACGCAGAGGATATCGATAAGGCGCTCTCTGACCTTTCGTAGGTTTTAAAAGACATGTATAATCCGTAGGTAAGCCTAGTTGAAGATGGCTTTAGGTTATCTTTGTTGTTTGGATCTACTAAGAAGCTTCTTGATGAGAACAACACCATGTTCTTCAAACTGTATGCTGCTTCAAGTGTATGTTTTGTTTCAGACAATTTTATGCATCAAGAATGATTAAATCTTTATTTGTTGTTGAAATTACAATTTGAGATACATAGCAGGGAAGCGAATTATTCATTGATACATTGAATCAAGATAGGCTTAAATGTTACATAGCAACTAGGTTGATTCTTATCTCTTGTTCTGCTCATTGTCCTATGGAGCTGGGATACCGAGTGATCCCACGTCGAGAACTCTGGACAATATCTGCATCAAACAGATCATATGATGATAAGATTTTTGAAGGTTGAAGATTAATGGAAGAGATTGATGCTATGAACTTACCTCACCAACCCTAGCATTGATTTTCAAAGGAACTAAGTCGTCCGCTCTTGTTTCGCCTATATTTACAATTGCAGTCATGGCACCAGCTTCATGAGCCGCCCTGTGAAAAGATACATAGAAAGCTTCTCAGTGACTTTGCAAAGTCGGTAATGAAAGAGATCGTTACTGCGAATGATACATAGAAAGCTTCTCGGTGACTCTGCAAAGTCGGTAATGAAAGAGATCGTTATGCATTACCTGACAAGGCGAAAAGCGGACATTGTCATTAAAGATGAACCCAAGACGAGAAACGCATCGCTCTGTTTCGCAACTTCCATTGCTTGAGTAGCTCTTTCCTTTGGAAGATTGTCTCCAAAGAAGATTACCTTAAAAGATAGTGTAAGTAAGAAACAGAAACAAACTGCATTGTCTGTCTCATGTCATAAAATCAATCTTACATCGGGTTTTAGGACCCCTTGGCACTTTACACACACCGGTATATGAAAACTTTCTTCCCAAAACTTTTCGTCAATCTCAATATCACCATCAGGCCTTTGCTTCATGCCAAAGCTCTTCTCTGATCCTGGATCGCCATGGTCAATACTTTCAATTGCTTCTGCCCACTACATTAGAAACAATACCGTTGTAAACTTTGCCAGATTATACATTAATCTAGTTGATTAAGGTTATGGTGATGGTATGAACTTGACCTTAGGATTGAGAGCTTTTAGCTGATCCTGAAACAAGTCTCGGGGAAAAGAAAAGCCGCAATCTAAGCAGATAACAGTATATACTGTGCCATGTAACTCAAGTGGATCGCTCCCAGCACGATGATGCAGCCTATAAAGTTAGAGCTCGGAGTCAACAACATTTCTTCGTATCCAACAGAGATCCCCCGCAAAAGAGGAACAGATTAAACTTACCTGTCAACGTTTTGTGTGATCATAAAATCTATTCGTCCAGCTTTTTCTAGAGATGCCAAAGCAGTATGAGCTGGACCAGGTTGTGCAGCAGTGAACCGTCTCCATCCAGCATAACTCCTTGCCCAATACCGCCTACGAGCTCGGCTTGATCGAGTGAATTCCTGTGGAAAGAGTTTGTAGACACTGGGTTAAGACAACAATAACATGAACCAAAGTTTCCACTGACTAACGTAAAGCTTTCACCGATCTTGCCTTCAGATCACCTGATGTGTAATCGGTTTGAAACCAGAACTGTATGCTCCATTAGGACTGCAACAAACCAATGGAACCAAAGATATAACAGAACGGTACATCGAAAATCAAGAATCTTGATCTAATTCAAGACAATCTGAACAAGAATGCAAGCCATTTTCGAACAAGAAACCAATCGAATCAAACGAATATAAACACAATAACAACCTTCTGTAATCAGGAATCCCACATTCTGTGCTAACACCAGCTCCAGTCAAGATAGTGAGCCTCGAACTGCACTAACATAAGAAGAAGAAAGCCATTAGTATTGGCAAATCATATAACCTTCACTAGTGAAAACTATGGTGAAGTTAATGTCTAACCTCTGCTCGAAAAGTCGATACAACTTAAAGATATCTTCTTCATGAGGAGGATCAGCATCAGGAACTATCTTTTTATCCCTAAGAAACCTTGGAGGTGCTTTAACTTCATTCCCTAAAGAAGAACCAGGGATCGAAACGTGACATTTTGTTCTCACAAATCTTCTACATCCTTTGAACAACATCACAAACTTCACTCTAGATCGCAGAGGATGACACGGAAACAAATCTGAAATTTGCATACCATAGATAAAAATCAATCAATGAATCGAACTAGCTAAGCGAAGAAAAGGAACAGGAAGAACATTGACAGCAAGAAAGTATCATACTTGCCTGTAGATATACTTCCAAAAGCTCTAATCGTGCTCATGGAAGCTTCAAATGGCAGAGATCGAAGAACAAAAAGAAAAATTTTAATTAACAATCAAAACCCAGAAAAACCCAAAAACATATTGGAATGTCTTCGTGTATGAGAAACCTTACGAGGTCGTTAATGGCGGATTTAACAAAAAAAAAAATTCTTCAAGTTTGCATTTTTTCCTCAGGAAAGAAAGAAAGAAGACGAATCATTCTGGCTGAGTAAGTAGCCACGTTGCACACTTATCCACCGTTAAATATTTTGCACTTGATGAAACGACATCGTTTCAAAGGAAATTAAAGTCACAGACTTAAAAGGGAAAAAAAACTCCGATCATTTCGTCGTCGCCGTCGCCGACGATAGCATCTCCGACGTGAGGACTAACTCCATTTCGAAGTGTTCTTACTCAAAACTATTTGGGTTTTTCGATTCCATTAGTAAAGTAATAAGCTTTTTTCTCGATTCTTTACTTTACTGTTTCTTTATATTCCAAAGATTTTAAGGATACAGCTTTGCTTTTGATTGTCTTCTAGGATTCGAAAGAATCAGTATTGGTGATTGAGAGATAGAGAGATGTTAAACTAAACGATTACAGAGCAGAAGATTTTCATAAAAGATGCCTCACAGAACAAGGCCTTTGACAGGACTCTTGATTTTCACTGGAGTAAATGCTGTTTTGGTTCAGACGATTACTCCAGTCTATGACTTTGTCTGCTTCTTACCTTACTGGGAGAGAAGGGTATGTATGTTGTTGATCAACCACCTTATGTTTTCGTTGTGTTTCATTGTCTGCAAATGTGTAGATTCACTCTCAAAGACAATGACTTTCTTAATGTTTCTATGGCTCTAAGTGTGTGTGTGTGTGCTTAGAAGGGTATGTTTCTATGACTTTGTCTGCTTCTTACCTTACTGGGAGAGAAGGGTATGCATGTTGATCAACCACCTTATGTTTTCGTTATGTTTCATTGTCTGCAAATGCGTAGATTCTCTCTCAAAGACAATGACTTTCTTTATGTTTCTATGGCCCTAAGTGTGTGTGTGTGTGTGTTAACTCTTTCTGGTTGATAATGATCCTGTTAACTAGTTCTCTGTTACATTGAGACGGCTGTTTTTGGCAACGTTAATCTCTTTCGTTTGTCGGTATATTTGTCCATCTAATTGGAAAGTTTTTGAGAGCTAATAGTCAGTTCATATGATGTTGTTTCTCCGAAAAAAAGGTTATTGAAATTGCTTGGAGCTAACTATTTTGTTTGTTACATTGAATCTCTACAGAGAGAGCGAATCCGGCAGGAGCATGAAGCTGCAGCTGCAACATTAAGCAGCACAAACTCAAGACAGAAAACTACATCTCTCGGATGATGAACGCTCTGCATCATCCCAATCTCTCAATCGAAAACTTCCTCTCGGTAAGAAACTATTTACACTCTGATTACTGAATGACTTAGAGAACTTTCTGAAGTTGTTTTCAGGCACGTGTTTGATTCGTAGATACTTTTCAAAGGTTCTTATCATCTCCAAGATTCAAGAACCTTTCATGTTCTTTTTGATAAGTGAGATAATGCAATTTCAAGATCCAATCATTTTGTTTAAATTGGCTTCTTGTGGTAGAGAGTCTCAATGTTACTGTTGAGTAGATTCTCTTTTACGCTAAACCATCCAAATTGCTCAAGTTTTGATAACTTCACTTTTATCAGTTTAATCAATTGAAATGTCAATATCATTCGAATCATAATTTATAAACTTTATTACAAAGATGAAAACCATAAGAAGTGGAAACTTACATTATACACATTTTTTTGCAAAGTTTTAATATAAAACAATAAGCTTTAAACAACAACTTTTTCATTTTGTCTTCATTATGATTTCATCAATATGTAGATTGAAAGGGTTTATAGACCTTAAGATCAAGCATAACTCCGGCGATTGATCCAACTCCGGCGACCACAGAGATCACTAGACAAGCAACGCTTAGCATCTGTAAACACAACCATCTTGTGCTCCATTTCTCAACCTTCCTCTGTTTTATATACATCTCCACCGGAAAATAAACCGTCAAGGGCCAAAACCCTAAGGCTCCTAAGATCCCGACCACGTCGTTGAAAAACGGCATTAGCATCGATATCACGGTGGTTAAAACGACAAACCCGCATCGGAAAACCACCCTGAAAATGTTTGTTTTGTATGGAGATTTAAACCCGGGGATTTTGATTTCGAGTTCCTTGGTTAGCAAGTCACTGTCTGGAAACCTATCCGAGACGGATTTTTCGACAAAGGCGAAGATGGGCTGAGAAAAGACTTGGTAAGCTCCAATGAGGTGTACGACAATGGCGGCGTTAGCCACGTCAAGTAGCCAAAACGGATTGTAGAATCCGAAACCGGTTAGGAGATTTCCAGGTGCTTCATCTCCAAAAGCTGCGTAACCCATTGAGCCACATAGCATGTAGAAGATAGTCGTGGTGGCGATGCTGATTTTGGTAGCTTTCTTCATCGTTTTCGATTCTGCCGGTGGAGATCTTACAGTATCCTAAAGACCAAGATCAAAAACATCAAAAAGATTGAATCTTTCTGCAAAAGAAAAGATCTTTTAGTATACCTGAATCTCGATCAAGACAACAGAGTATGAGTAAGCAAAGGCAATATCACCAAGAGCTTGAAAGCTTCTCCATATCTTCTGTGTTTGAGTTACAGTTCCAATGTTTATTCCAGTGAGACTTCCTTTGAAAACTCCATTTGCTGTAGAAGAATTTCACATCAAGGTCTTTAGCAAGACTTTTTCGGTTTTTTCGCAACAGATTCAGGGGAAGTCATTTTGAAGTTTACCTGCGACTTGAACGATTCCAAGAGCTAGACCAATGGCAGAGTAAGTGAAAGACATAACAGCTGCTACAATGGAGATCCACCAAATCTGGTCGAAATCAGGAACTTGAGAGAGTAAAATCTCTGTCACACCAAATATGATCATGTATGGGTTGCTTGACATGTGACATGGGTCTTTTCCTCCGCTCTTGTGGAAGCAATTCGATCTCTTTATCGCCCTGCATTGATCCATTTCGGTTACCACCAAGTTTTTAAAACCGTTTCAAGAACGTTTTTGTTGTTTCTTGATTCAATTCGCGGATGTACCAGTAAGATCATCTTCGTTTGATACGGTTTCTTAATAAGCTTAGGAATCCACTATGTCGGTTTATGAATCGGGTTTGAGTCTATAAATACGAGTTTAAGAGTTTGTAATCATTGATTCGCACAAACGGGTGTTTGTCTCAATCAAGTTCTCTCTAAGAGGTTTTTTTTTGTCTAATTCGCGTTCGATTTTACAACAGTTTTGGAAAGGAAACATAGAGACAATACTCACATCATGCTTATAGATGCTGCGATTGTGTATCCAATCGCGATACCAAAGAGATTCAAGTATTGAATCAACCCACATATCTTGAACTTAAACCCACCTATAACACAAAACAGAGCATCTCAAGTGAGAAAAACAGAGCATTTAAATCAATAAAGCATTAGACTTTATGGAGTTTATGAGTGTTTTAGTACCAAGAATTGATCGAACAGCGTCCATGTACGTGTAGTTCCTCTTGCCAGAAGCAGCATCACCGGTTCTGTAGCAGTCGCTAAGAAGCGTGGAAGAGTAAAGAGTAACAAAAGAGAACAATAGCATCACCGCGGGTCCAGCTACCCATCCAAGCTGTGCAATCGCCCACGCCAACGACAAAACGCCTGATCCTATAACCGCGGTTATTATATGCGCACTCGCGGTCCAAACAGTCCCTAGCAATTACAGATTTTAGTTTGTTAAAACAATGAAAGAACAAGACATTTTTGTTGCGTTTGGTTAGGATGCGCCGGTCCGGAGCATAGGCAATAGAACCGATCGCTTAAGGCATCACGATCTTAAACAATCATTTTAATGGTGTATGGGACATTACAAATTTTTTTGCTTAAACAATAAAAGCACAAACTTTTAATTGTGCGTAGGGCATTATAAATTTTTTGAAAATGTCGAACCGGCACCGATGCTAACCAGTTCTTTTGAGACGACCATCGTCGTCCAAGCATTTGAAAGCCGGTTGTGTAGGGATGGCGTCGTGTATGGCCGCGTCAAAGACTTGGTGGCCATTGTGGTGGTTGTGGTGGTGGTGGTTGGCGGCAGCTGTTTCACCCATCTGTTCATTATTTCCAAATCGAAGTAAGTTCACTTGTTTGAATCATGCAAGAGTGAATTTTACAAGAACTTTTTGTATTTAAGCAAAAAAGAAAGTTAAACAAAAGTGTGATTTGGAACTAAAGATTTAAAATTTAATGATCATCTATATTTATGCTTTTGACTCATATGCATGCATGCACGCATGCATGGATGATTCACAATTTTGCATGCAAAACTAGATGATATTTACAGTTACGTAGTAATAGTAATTTACTTATAATAGTGTTGTTTCCAAAAATAATAAATGAACTTAAAAGATACTCTATATGTTTGGCAAAAAATGTTATTTAGATATTTTTGACACAAATTAAGAAAATTATTAAAAAATTTATTGTCTTTCATTAGTACACTAAAAAAAAGTTTCACTCGAGTTAATACATTTAATTAGTGAAATTTAAATTGGAATTATATTTATAAATTTGCATAGAAAAGGTAAAACGACACTCTTTTGTAAAACAAAATTAAAATTTTAAAACGACACTCTTAGCAAAACGGAAATACCGTAGACGAAATTTTGTCTTCAAGAAAAGAATTATGATGCTATTTTAAATTTTGTAATGAAGATTGAGAATATCTAACAAAAAATTGAACTAGTTTGAAATGAAGTAAGCTAATTAAACAAGTTTTGATCTTGATTATTTTTCTTCTAAAGTGGAAAAACAAGATTATGCATATCTAATTTTATTCTTCGAACTTAATATTGATTTTATAGCATTTTTAAAAGATTAAGTAAAAATAGAGAGAAGTATATATAGTAGTAGTAGTACCTCCTCTTATTGAACCTCAAAGAGAAGTTATAAGATTATTATTACAACTCTATAAAACAAAAAAGAAAGAAGAGCAAAATAGAACTAAAGGAGATGGGTGATGATCAAATTTGTTTTGCTGCATTTTGATATGTGTTTGCTCACCTTCTTATATAGGCCACAAAATGTGAAGAATACGATATAAATATTTTTTTTTATATGACAATTATTTCAATTTTGACAATATTTGTTTGTTGGATATTTTCTTTATTTCTCCACCATCATTAGTGAAAGATGAATAATAGAATAAGAAAGAATCAAATGCTTGCTCTCTCCTCCGTACCTTTTAGGTTCGACTTAATCACTTTGAGATACTATACTCTTTATATTAATTAAAAAAGTTTTACAAACCCATTATTAAGAATATACCAAATTTTTGAATTAAATATTTTTTTAGTCAGCCTAATTAGTGATTAAATATATTATATAATAGAATGTTCAACAAAGTGTTCTTCCATATACCGTGGAGTATCTTTAGACATGCCACGCATAGTTTCTTGATCGAAGATGAAAGAAAAAGAAGAAAAAGTTAATTATGAAAGTTTTTTTTTTGTTAAACAAAAAAAAAGTTAATTATGAAAGTTTAGTAGTTTCGAGAATAATGTAACTATTCATTTACCTGACTAGTAATATGAACAACAAAATATAGTATTTACGAAACGTCTTGATAAGTTAAATAGAGTAGATTCAATGTTTAGACTTCTTTCTCTAAATGATTTAGAGATTATTCTTTTACAAAAAGATTCAGAGCCGGTAAACTCATAATTTTTCTGAGGTAGAATTAGACGAGGTTGAATCTCTTTAATTCGAAGAATTTTTATCAGTAGACCAACATTTCGTTGGTTTTTTAATTTTATTTTGTCAAATATTAAACCAAAATCTAACCTAATCTCTTATTGTTGTAAAAAGTTGGCATCCAAATCTCTTAAAACATTTATAATAACTAAAGAAAGATCACGTTCAAGATGATAGCAAATCTAATTGAGATTCGTTTTTTGATAGTTGACCCATATACATAGTACGATTGAACTACCATTCAAACATCAACGATCAAGTTATGAACGATTAAACCAAACAAAACACCTTTAGCTAAAAAATCTAACCAAAATGTTCTGAGTTTGTGAAACAAACATGAAACAAAGAGGAAATTAAACGAGATATAATAGATCGCATGTAGATCATTACGAAATTTTTCACTATGATGCAAGTGGATCAAGACTTGAGAATCGGAGAAAACACGAAGTTCATGCATTGCATTTCAAAATTTAAAGTGCTAAATATGAAGGTGTTTAAGTATAGGTATATATATATATATATGTATAATGGTGTATAAAATCCACAAAAGCTTGAATAACTTATAATTAAGTTTTTAGTCCATAGAAAGATCCAAAGTTTTTGGGGTGATACAAACAAAAATTATGTTAGTGCTAACCACAATGGCTTAAAACAAAAAGTTAGCGATAGCCAAAAAATAATGAATACCTTAAAACCCTCAAAGTATGGACCGAGACAAACACTATCGATTAGCTCTAGCAATCAAAAGCTTATGGAGACGAATTTCAAACGTTGGCATGATGATAGTGTTTCAAGTCAACGCCAGGGTCAACTATATAATTTTGTGTTATTAGTTTTTCTTTTTAATAGCGAAAAAATTTAATCATTTCTCATTGTGAGTAGTCGTCAAATAATCCACTCTCCAAATTTTAATAGATCTAAAGTATAATATCATTTTGGCTTAACTAAGTTGAGATGAAAATATTTTTAAGAAAAATTGTAACTTAGAATGAAAGGATGTGATACCTCAGTTTATGGAGTCTAATAGAGTTAAAAAGAATATTTTTCGCTATATATATCATGTATTTATATTTTCAGTCACTCGTACTGAGAAAACTCCACACATAAGTCTGTTTGTGCTAGAGTAGTATTAAGATGAATGATTTTCGATTTTCAGAACTGGGCTAGCGACCAAACGAGAGGAAAATCACGTGGTAATTTGCTAGGAAAGTAAATCAACTCTTTAAAATCTCTTCAAAATAACTTTCTCGGTTGTCAGACAGAATGAACCCGCAAACCTAAAGAGAGGCACCAAAGCACATTTGGGAGGCATGTCAAGAGTGTTGCAAAGAATTTATGCATTTCTTCAAATACTTTTACCATTAAACCACCGCGATTTATTGGTTCTTTGTGTCGAGTAAAAGGCTGTAAAAAAAAAGTTATATGAATACTTTTTATGTGTGATAAAGACTAAACCAAATCATGTTAGTGTAAATAGTACTACTTCAACTTGTAATGATCTCAAACCCCAATATTTACTGAATTACAATTTTTCTTACCGTTGATATGGTAATTATTCCGAACATTATGATCCATATTTCAGCATAAATCGTTGAAAAATTTGTTATATATAAACAAAAAAAAGTTTATAAATTGATGCAAAGTACCAACACCTTCCAATAAACTTTTCAAGAACGAGTAAAAATTGAGAACAGTGGCGTAGTGACTAGTGATGGATATGATTAATATTGAGAAAAGAATCGAATCTACCAAGTGCTCGTATCTACCATTATCTTCATAAATTTTTTTAATTATTATATAAGAATCTTTAAAAACTTTCATTATGAAACTAGAAGAGATCTTTTGAATTTTCAAGATTCTATCTTCCTAATATTTCACTATTTCCTTTGCACCAACTATTCGTTGAATGTCATTTTCATATCTATAATAAGTTTCTACTTATATAAGTAAATTTTGGTAAACTCCACGAATATAAAACATTAGTTGTAGTATATGGCAAGTATTTTCAACAATTAATATTATATAATGGGCATGATTAATCTTGATCGTATAATGATGCTTCAAAACAATATGATGTAATAGTATGTATCTTGATGTGTTTGCCAAATTTGCTGGTGAATTTCTGATTTGTCTCTCAGTATAATGGCATGTGCTTTTGAGTTTTAGCTTGGTCTAAATTTTATACAGATGCATATGTATGCATACACAAGTTCTGTTTTGTCATAGCGCGCACACCACACACGAACGGTTATTTCAAGATGACTTAAATTTTTATATGTAGTAGTAAGAATAGCTCGAGCGTAGATTATCCGTTATATATCCAAGTGAAAATTGACATTTGCGGGGAGCAGTAACCGTAGACCTTCGCGATACGGTTTTTTAAGGGTCTAAAGTCCAAAATCTAAACGATTTAGAAAGTCGGATTTTGTTTACGTTATAAATGCGTGTGTTAGGGCTTTATAATTATTATTCACACGATTAATAAAAAACATAAAAGATATTTGCCTTGATTCGTTTACTCTCTCATTTTTAGCTTCTCTTTAGGATTAACTCATGATATATTTCATTACACGAACTAGTTCATAAAAACGCGGATCACGCGGACCGGACCCGTATGGTCTGCGGGTTTTGGCGGGCTAGACTGCGGATTACCGCAGGTTGTCCGCGGGTTTAGTGTACTAATATTCTTGTGGATTTCTAGTTATATTACGTATGTTTTAAATTTTAGCTATCTTTTTTTTTTAATTTTGAAAGTATTGTCTTTGACACTTTGATAAGAAAAACATGTTTTTCTAATGAAATTTGGTGATGAAAGTTGTCATATTTAAACTTAGCTTTCATTTTAAAAGAAATTAACCATATCACATTTTTTTGAAAGAATTCACTTCGAAGTAAGACAATATTTTCAATTAACCTTCTCAACAAAAATTATGATGGTTCATGAAATGACATCTTGTTTTATATATAGATATATATTTCTGTACGCCATTAATAGTTATAGCATCGAATAGATTAAAAGATAACTAGTTTTAACTTGTAAATATGTAAATCCTTCTTAATGAATTGATCTAGTGATTAAAAAAATGTGACTATATTAACGACGATTGAGTGTTAGTGGAGAAAAACCATGTTGATTTATTGTCAACTATTATCCAATTATCANATATATATATATATATATATATATATATATATATAGATATAACAATCCCAAAAACAAAAGCATAAACCGCGGGTCGACCCGCTAAACCGCTAAATTATGTGGGGCGGATTTGGACATAAAAATATAAACCGCAATCCGCAGCGGACTGGCCCGCACGACCCGCCAAAAAATCAAACCAGCAATGAATTGGGTTATTTGGACGCGGACTGACCCGTCTAACATCTCTAATATAAATGATAATTGGGTAATAGTTGACAATAAATCAACATGGTTTTTCTCCGCTAACATCCAATCGTCGTTAATATAGTCATATTTTTTTAACCACTAGACCAATCCATTAAGATGATTTACAAATTTACAAAAAATTAGTTATCTTTTAATCTATTTGATGCTATAACTATTAATGGCGTACATAAATATATATCTATATATAAAATAAGATATCATTTTATGAACCATCATAACATTTTTGGGAAGGTTAATGGAAAATATTAACTTAGTTCGAAGTGGGTTCTTTCAGAAAATGTGATATGATTAATTTCTTTTAAAACCAAAGCTAAGTTTAAGTATTAACTTTCATCACCAAATTTCATTACAAAAACATTTTTTGCTTATCAAAGTGTCAAAGAGAATAGGTAGCTAAAGTTTAAAACACGCGTAATATAACTAGAAATCCACAAAACACTAGTACACTCAACCCGCGGACAACCCGCGGTAACCCGCTAAAACCCGCAAATCACACGGATCCGGTCCGCGTGACCCGCGTTTTTATGGACAATTTTTAATGTGTCCAAACTCGCCCCACAACGGTCTTACTTGGGCCTAACCCGCAGATTGCGGTCCACATTGATGGTCAAAGGGGTTTGGAACATTTGTTGTCTCCGTTTTTTTTAGATAATAGAGATTTTATATAGGTTAATCCACTTATTTAGGTCGTATATGAAGTTTTAATAAATTAATTGATAAAAATAGAAACGATGGCCATGTACCATGAAAGAAAGTTTAACATACATTAATATAAATGTAAAATGTGGTTAGAAATTTTTAAACAACACTAAATAGTATAGATTTCAGTATATAAAACATTTACCAAGAAACTCTATATTTTCGTAGGGGTAAACCCATAGATTTTGAGAAAAATTAGAAAAAATGACAATCTTGTTTAAATGCATAGTTGCATCGTTCACTTACATAGAATGATGGTCAAAGAGGTTTGGAACGTTTGTTGTATCTGTTTCTCTAGATAGCAGAGATTTTATAGCGTTTAGTCCACTTATTTAGGCTGTATATGAAGTTTTAATAAATTAATTGTTAAAAATAGTTAGATGCCTTTTTACCATGAAAGTAAGTTTAGCATACATTAATATAAATTTAAAATGTGGTTGGAAACTTTTAAATAACACTAAAGAGTATAAACTTCAGTATATAGGGCATTTACCAAGAAACTCTATATTTTTATAGGGGTTAACTCACTAATTTTGAGAAAAATTAAAAAAAAAATGACAATCTTGTTTTAATGCATAGTTGCATTGTTCACTTACATAGGATGTTGGTCAAAGAGGTTTGAAACCTTTGTTGTCTCCGTTTCTCCAGATAATAGAGATTTTATAGCGTTTAGTCCACCTATTTAGGCCTTATATGAAGTTTTAGTAAATTATTTATTAAAAAATAGATACGATGTCTTTGTACCATGAAATCAAGTTTAACATACACTAATATAAATGTAAAATGTGGTTAAAAAATTTTAAACAACACTAAAGAGTATAAACTACAGTATATAGAGCATTTACCAAGAAACTCTATATTTTCGTAGGGGTTAACTCACTGATTTTGAGAAAAATTCAAAAAAAATGAAAATCTTGTTTTTATGCATAGTTGCATCATTCACATACATAGGATGATGGTCAAAGAGGTTTGGAACCTTTGATGTCTCCGTTTCTCTAGATAATAGAGATTTTATAGCGTTTAGTCCACTTATTTAAGCCGTATAAGAAGTTTTAATAAATTGGTTGTTAAAAAATAGATACGATGCCTTTGTACCATGAAAGTAAGTTTAGCATACATTAATATAAATGTAAAATGTGGTTTGAAATTTTAAACAACACTAAAGAGTATAAACTTCAGTATATAGAGCATTTACCAAGAAACTCTATATTTTCGTAGGGGTTAACTCACTGATTTTGAGAAAAATTCAAAAAAAATGAAAATCTTGTTTTTATGCATAGTTGCATCATTCACATACATAGGATGATGGTCAAAGAGGTTTGGAACCTTTGATGTCTCCGTTTCTCTAGATAATAGAGATTTTATAGCGTTTAGTCCACTTATTTAAGCCGTATAAGAAGTTTTAATAAATTGGTTGTTAAAAAATAGATACGATGCCTTTGTACCATGAAAGTAAGTTTAGCATACATTAATATAAATGTAAAATGTGGTTTGAAATTTTAAACAACACTAAAGAGTATAAACTTCAGTATATAGAGCATTTACCAAGAAACTCTATATTTTCGTAGGTGTTAACTCACTGATTTTGAGAAAAATTCAAAAAAATGAAAATCTTGTTTTAATGCATAGTTGCATCGTTCACTTACGTAGGATGATGGTCAAAGAAGTTTGGAACCTTTGTTGTCTCCGTTTCTCTAGATAATATTTTATAGCGTTTAGTCCACCTATTTAGGTCTTATATGAAGTTTTAATAAATTAATTGTTAAAAATATATGCGATGCCTTTGTACCATGAAAGTAAGTTTAACATACACTAATATAAATGTAAAATGTGGTTAGAAAATTTTAAACAACACTAAAGAGTATAAACTACAGTATATAGAACATTTACCAAGAAAATCTATATTTTCATAGGGGTTAACTCACTGATTTAGAGAAAAATTCAAAAAAATGACAATCTTGTTTTAATGCATAATTGCATCGTTCACTTACATAGGAAGTTGATGAAAGAGGTTCAGAACCTTTGTTGTCTCCGCTCCTCGAGATAACAGAGATTTTATAGCTTTTAGTCCACTTATTTAGGCCGTATACGAAGTTTTAATAAATTAATTGTTAAAAAATCGATACGATGTCTTTGTACCATGAAATTAAGTTTATCATAAATTAATATAAATGTAAAATGTGGTTAGAAATTTTTAAACAACACAAAATAGTATAAACTTCAGTATATAGAGCATTTACCAAGAAACTCTATATTTTCGTAGGGGTTAACTCACTGATTTTGAGAAAAATTCAAAAAAATGACAATCTTGTTTCAATGCACAGTTGCATCGTTCGCTTACATAGGATGTTGGTCAAAGAGGTTTGGAACCTTTGTTGTCTCCGCTTATCTAGATAATAGAGATTTTATAGCGTTTAGTTTACCTATTTAGGCCTTATATGAAGTTTTAATAAATTAATTGTTAAAAAATATATATGATGCCTTTGTACCATGAAAATAAGTTTAACATACACTAATATAAATATAAAATGTGGTTAGCAAATTTTAAACAACACTAAAGAGTATAAACTACAGTATATAGAGCATTTAACAAGAAACTCTATATTTTCGTAGGGGTTAACTCACTGATTTTGAGAAAAATTCAAAAAAATGACAATCTTTTTTTAATGCATAGTTGCATCGTTCACTTACATAGGATGTTGGTCAAAGAGGTTTGGAACCTTTGTTGTCTCCGCTCCTCTAGATAACAGAGATTTTATAGCGTTTAGTCCACTTATTTAGGCCGTATATGAAGTTTTAATAAATTAATTTTTAAAAATCGATACGATATCTTTGTACCATGAAATTAAGTTTAGCATAAATTAATATAAATGTTAACTGTGGTTAGAATTTTTTAAACAACACAAAATAGTATAGACTTCAGTATATGGAGCATTAACCAAGAAACTCTATATTTTCGTAGGGGTTAACTCACTGATTTAGAGAAAAATTCAAAAAATGATAATCTTGTTTTAATGCATAGTTGCATCATTCACTTACATAGGATGATGGTCAAAGAGGTTTGGAACCTTTATTGTCTCCGTTTCTCTAAATAATAGAGATTTTATAGCGTTTAGTCCACCTATTTAGGCCATATATGAAGTTTTAATAAATTAATTGTTAAAAAATAGATACGATGCCTTTGTACCATGAAAGTAAGTCTAACATACATTAATATAAATGTAAAATGTGGTTAGAAATTTTTAAACAACACTAAAGAGTATAAACTTCAGTGTATAGAGCATTAACCAATAAACTCTATATTTTCGTAAGGGTTAACTACTGATTTTGAGAAAAATTCAAAAAAATAACAATCTTGTTTTAATGCATAATTGCATCGTTCACTTACGTATGATGATGGTAAAAGAGGTTTGGAACCTTTGTTGTCTCCGTTTCTTTAGATAATAGAGATTTTATAGCGGTTAGTCGACCTATTTAGGTCGTATGCGAAGTTTTAGTAAATTAATTGTTAAAAATTAGAAACGATGCCCATCTACCATGAAAGATAGTTTAGAATAGATTAATATAAATGTAGAATGTGGTTAGAAAATTTTAAACAACACTAAAGAGTATAAACTTCAGTATATAGAGCATTTACCAAAAAACTCTATATTTTCGTAGGGGTTAACTCACTGATTTTGAGAAAAATTCAAAAAATGATAATCTTGTTTTAATGCATAGTTGCATCATTCACTTACATAGGATGATGGTCAAAGAGGTTTGGAACCTTTATTGTCTCCGTTTCTCTAAATAATAGAGATTTTATAGCGTTTAGTCCACCTATTTAGGCCATATATGAAGTTTTAATAAATTAATTGTTAAAAAATAGATACGATGCCTTTGTACCATGAAAGTAAGTCTAACATACATTAATATAAATGTAAAATGTGGTTAGAAATTTTTAAACAACACTAAAGAGTATAAACTTCAGTGTATAGAGCATTAACCAATAAACTCTATATTTTCGTAAGGGTTAACTACTGATTTTGAGAAAAATTCAAAAAAATAACAATCTTGTTTTAATGCATAATTGCATCGTTCACTTACGTATGATGATGGTAAAAGAGGTTTGGAACTTTTGTTGTCTCCGTTTCTCTAAATAATAGAGATTTTATATCGTTTAGTCCAATTCTTTAGGCCCTATATGAAGTTTTAATAAATTAATTGTTAAAAAATAGATACGATGCCTTTGTACCATGAAAGTAAGTTTAACATACATTAATATAAATGTAAAATGTGGTTAGAAAATTTTAAACAACACTAAAAAGAAAAGCTTCAATATATAGAGCTTTTACCAAAAAATTCTATATTTTCATAGGGGTGAACTCACTGATTATGAGAAAAATTCAAAAAAAATGACAATCTTGTTTTAATGCATAGTTGCATCGTTAACTTACATAGGATGTTGGTCAAAGAGGTTTGGAACCTTTGTTGTCTCCGTTTCTCTTGATAATAGAGATTTTAAATCGAATACTCCACTTATTTAGGCCGTATATGAAGTTTTAAGAAATTAATTGATAAAAACAGAAACGATGCCCATGTACAATGAAAGAGAGTTTATAATACATAAATATATATGTAGAATGTGTTTCAAAATTTTTAAAAAACACTAAAGAGTATAAACTTCATTTTATAGAGCATTTACCAAAAAAATCTATATTTTCGTACGTGTTACCCCACTGATTTTTAGAAAAATTCAAAAAAAATGAAATTCTTGTTTTTATGTTTAGTTGTGTCGTTCACTTACATAAGATGATGGTTAAAGAGGTTTGGAACCTATTGTTGTCTCTGTTTCTTTAGATAATAGAGATTTTATATTGGTTATTCCACTTATTTAGGCCGTATATGAAGTTTTATGAAATTAATTGATAAAAAATAGAAACGATGCTAATATACAATGAAAGAAAGTTTAGAAAAAATTGATATATATTTAGAATGTGGTTAGAAATTTTTAGAAAACACTGAAGAGTATAAACTTCAGTTTATAGAGTATTTACCAAAAAACTCTTTCTTTTCGTAGGTGTTAACCCACTGATTTTGAGAAAACTTCAAAAAAATGAAAATATTGTTTTAATACTTAGTAGCGTCGTTCACTTACATAAAATGATGGTTAAAGAGGTTCGGAACTTTTGTTATCTCTGTTTCTTTAGATAATATAGATTTTATATCGGTTACTCCACTTATTTAGGCCGTATATGACGTTTTAAGAAATTAATTGATAAAAAATAGAAACGATGCCCATGTAAAATGGAAGAAAGTTTAGAATACATAAATATATATGTAGAATGTGTTTCAAAATTTTTAAAAAACACTAAAGAGTATAAACTTCAGTTTATATAGCATTTACCAAAAAATTTTATATTTTCGTAGGTGTTAACCCACTAATTTTGAGAAAAATTCAAAAAAATGAAAATCTTGTTTTAATGTTTAGTTGCGTCGTTCACTTACATAGGATGATGGTTAAAGAGGTTTGGAACTTTTTTTGTCTCTGTTTCTTTAGATAATAGAGATTTTATATCGGTTACTCCACTTATTTAGGCCGTATATATAGTCTTAAGAAATTAAATGATAAAAAAATAGAAACGATGCCCACGTACAATGAAAGAAAGTTTACCATACATTAATATCTATGTAGAATGTGGTTATAAATTTTTAAAAACACTAAAGAGTATAAGCTTCGGTTTGTAGAGCATTTACCAAAAACTCTATATTTTCGTATGTGTTAGCCCACTGATTTTGAGAAAAATTCAAAAAAAATAGAAATCTTGTTTTAATGCTTAGTTGCATCATTCACTTACATAGGATGATGGTTAAAGAGGTTTGAAACTTTTCTTGTCTCCGTTTCTTTAGAAAATAGAGGTTTTATATCAATTACTCCACTTATTTAGGCCGTCTTTGATTTTTAAGAAATTAATTGATAAAAAATAGAAACGATTCCCATGTACAATGAAAGAAAGTTTAGAATACATTAATATATATGTAGAATGTGGTTAGAAATTTTTAAAAAACACTAAAGAGTATAAACTTCACTTTATAGAGCATTTACCAAAAATCTATATTTTCGTAGGTGTTAACCCACTGATTTTGAGAAAAATTCAAAAAAATGGAAATCTTGTTGAAATGCTTAGTTGCGTCGTTCACTTACATAGAATGATGGTTAAAGAGGTTTGGAACTTTTTTTGTCTCGTTTCTTTAGATAATAGAGATTTTATATCGGTTACTCCACTTATTTAGAT
>OVAN01000180.1:0-78371 GCA_900406275.1 Anastatica hierochuntica | reverse complement strand
GCATTTCAGGAATTCAAAAACCTATATGTTCTTTTTCTTTTCTTTTTCGGTGTCGAGAATTCCAATCTCAATGCAATATATTTTTGAATTTTTCTTTCAGTTTTGTGTGTGTGTGTGTATACATTTTATGTTCTCCGAGATCCGATTCAAAACTACTTTAATAATCATAAATTCGTAATTTTCATTATAACTTTCGCACAATTCATTTTTCATAGTAAAAAAAACTCTTGAAAAATAGTATAGAGAGTTGCATCTCTTTATCATACCTATTTGATATATTTTTATGTACAAAAAATTTTTAGTAATAAATATCTAAAAACTTCTGTTCTAATTAAAACATTTTTGTTATTAAAATTATATGTCAATGTCTTTATTATTATTTTCTAAAAATAATTTTTAATATATATAGTTATTTGAAATAAATTTATATTTAAAATTTTAAAAAGCCATTTTCCCCCGCGATTTTGCGAGGGTTCTAGTCCTAGTTTTTATAAGAATTGTGCATATTAAGTATTGTGTTTTTATTGTCTAGTCAAAAATTTTGATAATGAAAAAACTCGGACAAATGCAACAAACTCTTTATTTTCACCCAGTGAACTAATATTTTTCACTATACGAAATACACAAATTAATTAAATCAATAAATGAAGTTATATAATAAACAAATCAATTAATAAATAAATCTAAATAACTTATTTTTAATAAGAAGAAGAAATAAGAGTGAAATAACTTTGGACCTACTATATAAACAAAATGTCATGTATTTTATAATCATTATGAAACAAATATATATATATATATATATGTGTGTGTGTGTAAATATAGAATAGATACATTAAAGTTTGTATAACAAATTACTTTAATACGTCCGCTAAATTGATCACGGAGATACCCATGGATATATATATATATATATATATATACACTATCTATTTTTATTAAATTGAAAACTTACCAATCAATTGCGAAAATTGCATTTCTTTTACAAATATTCATTGATGCTTGATTAAAACTAATCTCATTGTCCGGAACGTCGTGGTTTACTGGTAAGGACGGACCGCTTCCTAGAGACATCGCGTGTTCGATCCCCAACAAAAGGAACTACTTCACGTTTTTCTATGACACCTCTGGGGATTTTACATGCGCCCCCAGTACCCCGGGACCGACGGTACAGGCGTATCCAAGTTTCAACTGTCCAGACTATGTGTACTCTTCAGAACCACCTCGGATCTGGTCTAGTATCTCTGTTCCGTCTAGTCTAGACCATTTGGGTGGAGCCGAGTTATCCAAAAAAAAAAAAAACTAATCTCATCACATTCTGGTTAATCTAACAAAAAGGTCTCACCAAACAAAAATAAAGTAAACAATACGTTTCACTTTCAAGAAATACTAATAATCTTCTACTAGAAAGAAAAAATTTATATATGGTGCAGGATCAATTAATCACATTTTTCCTTCTAGATGTTTTTTAAACCTCTACTAACATTTGTTCTTTTTTCAAACATGTGGAAGATTGTGCCGTTTTAGTTTTATTTTAGTTAAACTTCAAATTTCTTATCATTCTATAATGAGGTTAGATTTTCTAAATAAAGAAAATAATGTGATTAACTTTTATACATATTTACAGAAATCATATTATTACCAGCTAAATAAGAAAACTATCATGTCTTCTGTCGACATTACTCGTGTCCTAATTAGCAATATATAGTAACATAAAAGTTCTATATTCTGCGTAAAATATTCTCGGAAAAATGTTGGTCATATAAAGTTACTAGAAAAAGAAAAAAACACTATTTCTAATGTTTTTTATTAATTTGTCAGGTCAAAATTTCTTATTTATCTTAAAATGTGGACCGTTTTTAGTATTAAATTTTTTCCTCTAAAAAATGGGTCGCGAGCCTATGCTTGCTATGCTTGTGCTGAGGACCGGCCCTATATATATGACAGATATAAAATATTTCATACATGCGTGGATAACACTTCCGTTTAATTAAGACTTGTCAACTTATGATATAGACACACTGCATGCTTTATATATTTTACGTGAAACTCAAAAATGTTTTAGAGAATTTTTGTAATTTTTACAATCACCTAAAAGGTGGCTAGTAGCTTTCTACACTTAATTTACATATCTATTCGTATAGTATACGTAATACAAATGTGTATACATACGTGTATTTCTTATACTTTGTATACTATTGTGCCTTAATTCGAAATCAAGGGTTGGTGCAACTATATAATATATGTATATATATGTGCTTGTGTGTGTGGAAAAATTAATAAGAAAAAACATGCATAAACATTCCTCCACTCTAATCAAACTCGCTCCACATACATATACCAATTATGCTTCAACTTAATATCGATAATATTATTTAGATTTCAACTTAAGATCGATATAATTAATATCATTGAAGTTGGCCTAATGACTCAATAATGACAAATTAACGTCATATAGGTTTGTAGTTTACTGTAACTAGATTATTAGAGTCGAAATCTGAACGAGTATCGGACTTACTTTTGCAAATAATAATAAAGATTTTTACCGAGCAAAATAATTTGGAATAATCTTGGCTAAATAAAATTTTCTCGTGTCGCAACCCAAAAATTGTGAGACACCCATTTACGGAAACAAAACCGTGTGGGAGAAGAATTTAAAAAAATTGATTTAATTATTTATTTCACCAAAATGTAGTTATCTTTTATGTCGGTTGTCATAAGAGAATTACACTCGTGCTGGAGCGCTACTATAATAGATAAAATTTTGAGAAGTAAATTTTCAGAATCCTATGAGTGAGGACAAAATACGAGAAAATATCGCGGGGTGATAGTGGAACGCTAAATCAACTTTTTAAAACTTTTTCAAAGTAGCTCTCCTCATCGTCGGATAAGGTGGATCCGCGGATTCATTAAGAAGCGTCGAGGCAAATTAGAGGAAAGGAGGGAGGTGTTATAAAAACATGCATCGTTAAATTCTTGTGTCTACATATAGCTATAACTATTATTGATTGTGAGTTACCAACTAAAATATTGGTAAAGACAATTGTAAAACAGCTTTAACTACATATTAAAGATGTGAACTCGTGTTTCATGATTATGTCCGAGATTTTTTTCATTCAACCTTTATTTAACTAGCTTCTACATTTCTTTATTGTTGTTTTCTAGATCCTCTTTTTTAAAAAAATGATAGGTTACCGAGTTCGCAATCTTGGGGATAAGTTGATGTCTACTTGTTAGCAATCTTGTCTCGATCATATTTTGATTATGGCTTGACTTTAAATTTCATCAAAATTATAAAAATCAAAGAGGAATAACAAAAGCAAAATGCATGTACATATACATAAAATATACTACACATCTAGTTTTGTTTTTATTTTTTTATATATAAATGTGAATATATACAGAGAAGCATGTGTAAAGTGGCATGCCTTCAAGGAGAGCTAAAGAGGGAGTTAGGTCACTTGCTTGGGAAATAAAATTTGCGAATACACTTTTATGGATTTTGATGGCTAACCCTAATTGTGACCTTCCCTGATAGCTACAATCTCCCTCTCTTTGCTTATGCCCCAAGCAATTTATTTCAGCTTACAAATGGTTTGACTTCCACATAGATTAATCTCTCCTTTAAAAGTTCCCACCTACAAAATAAAACATAAATTAAAATGATAAACAAGGAGATAAAGTACTTATCACTTTATAATGCTTTATCAAATGATAAAATGTTTGAAAATATTTGACTGATGTGTTTCTCTTAGTTTTTTCAAAAATATATCTTAAATTTCTGTTGATTCATTCATTCTTTCACATTTAAGAAACATTTTGTAAAGTTTTTTTTGTTGCAATAATACTATTAAATTGCAATAATACTATTAAATTTCAACAAAAAAAAGAAGAAGATTTGACTGAAGTGGCCATGAGCCGATGATGAATTGGCCGCAAAGTCGGTCATGAGTACAAGCAATGCCAAACATAGAAACGCGGTGTTGCGGTACATTGATTTGAAATAGAATTTTGCCCTTAAGAGGGCCAAATATTTCTGAAAAATATGCAAAACTCAAGGGAAAAATTTATTTCAAATAAATTTACCGTGACACCGTGTTCCTATGTTTGGCATTGCTTGTACTCATGACCGGCTTTGCAGCTAATTCATCATCGGCATTTCTGAAAAATATGCAAAACTCAAGGCCGGCCTCGTTGGCTGCTTAACTAAACTTAACTGTTAACCACAAAAGTTAACCCTTTTAAAAAGTTTCCAAGAGTTTTATCTGCAGAGTTCTATTAAACATACTCTTTTGGGTTGATCAAGAACTCTCCATTAGTAAGTTTTTCGTTGAGTCTAAATCAAAAACTTAGCTATAAGGACCAAAGTTAAACGATATTTAACTGCCATATATGGTCCAAGTTACTTCCTTTCTCATGTCAAAATCTGAAGTCTGTTATGATAGCATTGAAAAGGAAACACAAGTGTTTATGAGAGATCGAAAGAGGGTCAAAGAGGTTTGACTTGTCTTTGACACCACTCATGCATTAGCTGTTCATATATGGTTTAACAACTAGTCAATATCAAGAGCCTCCGATTACAAGTAGAACCTTCTCTACCCATTGTCTTTTTAAATTTTAGTAGCTTTTTTCTTCTTTTCTATATCTCCTGCTCAAGCAAACACCTAACTCTCCTTCCTATATATACACTAGGTTGAAACAATGAATACACAATCTACAACAAAACATAAAAAGAATAACAGAGACAGAGTTTTCAATATAAACTTACTTGCTCTGATCAAAGCCTTGAGTCCAAGCTCACTTCCAAAGGGTATAATAAGAAGAAATGGTGTTTCACCTTCTCTTTGCTGTTTTCTCTTGTCTTCTTCTTCTTCCTCAACATGCATTTGGGGCTACAAGGCATTATAATCTGGAAGTATGTAAAGTTTCTTTATTCTGTGTAATCGTGTATAAAATGATGCAGGCAATGACAGAGTGTTACGTTTTTTTGCAGATCAAGATGCAGAATGTAACACGTCTTTGTCACACGAAGAGCCTTGTTTCCGTAAATGGGCAGTTTCCAGGGCCTAGACTTATTGCTAGAGAAGGTGACCAGCTTCTGATCAAAGTCGTTAATCATGTGCCAAACAACATCTCTCTCCACTGGTAAATAACCTTAAAACACTTGTAGCATAGACAAGACTTAAGAGCAATGTTTGATTACTAACAGCTGGCTTTAATCCATAAAAATCTCAGGCACGGGATCAGGCAGTTACGGTCTGGTTGGGCCGATGGACCAGCCTATATAACCCAGTGTCCTATTCAGACCGGACAAAGCTATGTCTATAACTATACCATTGTCGGTCAAAGAGGCACTCTGTGGTATCATGCTCATATTTCATGGCTAAGATCAACAGTTTATGGTGCGATTATCATCCTTCCCAAGAGCGGTGTTCCTTACCCATTTCCTAAACCTTACAAAGAAGTTCCCATGATCTTTGGTGAGAATGATGACTAATAGAAACAGAGTGAGAACCTAATGAGAGTTTATTGCTGATTTTTAATGGTTATTTTTCAGGGGAGTGGTTCAACACGGACACTGAGGCAATCATTCGCCAAGCCACTCAAACAGGAGGTGGTCCTAATGTCTCTGATGCTTACACGATCAACGGACTTCCTGGTCCGCTATACAACTGCTCGGCTAAAGGTAATTGCTTTGATTTCTACGTTTAGTTATGGTTTGATAATATGTGATCCACTAAGCTAGGTAAATCAATGATGCAAAACAGATACATTCAGACTGAGAGTTAAGCCAGGGAAAACATACCTTCTCAGGATAATCAACGCTGCACTTAATGACGAGCTCTTTTTCAGCATTGCTAATCACACGGTTACGGTGGTTGAAGCTGATGCGATCTATGTTAAGCCATTTGAGACAGATATCATCTTAATTTCTCCTGGCCAGACCACAAATGTCCTGCTGAAGACTAAACCTAGTTACCCGAGTGCCTCCTTCTTAATGGCAGCTAGACCATACGCCACAGGTCAAGGAACTTTCGATAACTCTACAGTCGCTGGTATCTTAGAATATGAGCAACCTAAACAGACCAAAAATGCTCACTCAAGGAACTCTATCAAGAATCTTCAACTCTTCAAACCGACACTCCCTGCTCTGAACGATACAAATTTTGCTGCCAGGTTCAGCAATAAGCTACGCAGCCTGAACAGCAAAACTTTTCCAGCAAACGTGCCTCAGAATGTTGATCGGAAGTTCTTATTCACAGTAGGATTGGGAACAAATCCGTGCAATCATAAGAATAACCAGACGTGCCAGGGTCCTACCAACACCACAATGTTTGCTGCCTCAATCAGTAACATCTCCTTCACAATGCCAACAAAAGCTCTACTTGAATCTCATTACTCTGGAAAATCTCATGGAGTGTATTCCTCAAACTTCCCGTGGAATCCCATTGTCTGGTTTAACTACACAGGCAATCCACCTAACAATACCAATGTTAGCAAAGGGACAAACTTGATGGTTCTACGTTATAACACAAGTGTGGAGCTGGTGATGCAAGACACTAGCATTCTTGGGGCAGAAAGCCATCCTCTTCACCTTCATGGATTTAATTTCTTTGTCGTTGGCCAAGGCTTTGGGAATTACGACCCGAACAATGATCCTAAAAACTTCAATCTTGTTGACCCGATAGAGAGGAACACAGTTGGCGTGCCATCTGGTGGATGGGTTGCTATCCGATTCCTAGCGGATAACCCAGGTACGAGATGATTATAAACAAAAAGAAATATAGCTTTAGACTAGTCCAATCTAATATGAGGATTATAACCAAGTTTACAAAATGTTTGACAGGAGTGTGGTTCATGCACTGTCACTTGGAAGTACATACCAGTTGGGGTCTGAAGATGGCTTGGCTTGTTCTTGACGGAGATAAGCCTGAAGAGAAGCTTCTTCCTCCTCCTGCAGACTTGCCAAAATGCTGAGATTTTTTTGCTTCGTGATTCAAGTCCTTTCTCTTCCCTTTTTCTTTTTGCTTCTTTTCTTTTCTTTCTTACAAGCTTTGTACATTTTTTTTCGTTCCCCGGCCATTTAGCAGTTTGACATGAGGTCAGTTCCTGCTCAATAATTTGACATGAGGTCAATTTCTGTTCAATTATTTAATGTTGCACACTCTGTTTTCTGCAAGTGTATATGTATTACCATGCTAAATCCAAATATATATACACATTTAATTTTTATATATTGACCATACCTTCTATAGTTATTATCACTATCTTCGTGACAGCTAACTGTTGAACATATCAATCGTTCGAATCAGATGAACAATGATACAACCCACATCTTCATCAGAACATTGAATATACGATAAAACTCGGTCTTTTCTCCAGCACTCAATTGTTCACATAAAAACCGGGCATAAATTTATGGCTCTGCATCAGAACGGTTCGTCTATCCCAACTTTCTTAGTCTAAATATCTATTTAAAAGATCTTAGGGATAGCAAACAGTCAAATCGGAATGTTCAAAAACCATAATCACATATGCTATATATGGAATCAGTATAAAAAGCCATAACCTGCAGTAATCTTGCACTTGGGTAACAACGTTTCAAGCATTCATTTAGTTGTTCATGGTCCAACAACAACGTTTCAAGCATTCATTCTCTAATACTACTTTTGATTTTCATAAACTAATAATACTCTTTCTGGCTCACGAGAATGTCTCAAGCAAAACCATACCCTCTTTTTCCCTAAATACTCACCAGTCACCAGGGACCAAAAGATCTTTAAGAGAAAGCAGACAGAAGATCAGTAAACTAACCGTTAAGACCCATTGTACATCAGTTAACAACGTGAAACTTTACATTTAACATACCTGACGGTCGAGGATCACCTGTACTTGCACAATGTCAGTTGAGCAGAATGTAGAGATCCTTCTTCCTTGATACAGAAAACAACGTTGCATAGCAGTCATAGATTCCTATTGCGTTCAGACTTCTAATGCCTAAAGAAAATATCGAGTTTATAGATAATATCTCTAGCTTACAGTACGTAGAATATACTGAATGCTAACTCTTCAAGCACTCATCTTCAAGATCAAAGTCTAAAACATTACTTGCAACTTCACATTCAATCAAACATCTTCCAATTATAGTAAAAGGAATAAGACCAAAACAACAATAGCTAAGAAAACGTAGACAACATAATCTATAACATAGAGTTCCTAAAATCAAATCTTTCTTAATCTTAATAGTCACCAAGATTAACTACACTTGCCCAAAATTTTTGTAAATTCTACTACAGGAGTTTCTTCAAAATCTTCAGCTATAAACCCAAATCAATCAACTTCAATCATCAATCTCCTTTGATTTCCTCTTTTTCTTGCTCTTCCTCTCCTCCAAACCCATCTCTTCATCGTTCTTCCTCTTCTTCTTTCTCTCCTTTCTCTCTTGGTTCCTTTGCTCATCTTCCAACTTCTCCTTCACCTTCTCATCAACAACATCTTCTTTCTTCTTCTCCTTCTTCCTTTTCTTCTTGTCCTCCTTCATCTCATCCTGTTCCTGACCCAAAGTTGATACCTTTTCACTCAAAGTTTCACTTTCCCGGAAACGAACTTTCCCTTCCTTTCCCACCAAATCATCAAACCCTTTAGCTCCAACAAGCTCCTCGGGTTCGCCGGTCAGATTCCGGTCTCGCCTTGCGTCAGATTTCGCCTTCTTCTCCTTTCCGGAAGACGATTTAATCTCCCGGTGTGTCCTCTTCAACTCGTTGAAGGCATCGGAGGCACGTCGGAGGTAGGCGCTAACAGCTTGAGTGGCGCCGTTATCGGAGGAAGCGAATCCGGAAAGAAGCGTCGCCGCCTTGGAGAGTGAGATTGGTTCCGTACTGATAACTCTTCCGGTGACAGTCTTCATCGCCACTGTTCAAATTAGGGCAATTTCTGTAACGCCTTTGACCACACCTGTCGAAATTAATGTTCTCGAAATATATAAGAAAAATATAATTACGAATGGCTCCTTCATTTCGTGAAAATTGCAAACGAACCCTATACAATCTGTATTTTAATAAGTAAAAATCCAACAAAAAAAGCTCGATAATAATTTAATTAACATAAACCGTTACACAAAGCCCTTTAGTTCAGAGATAATTGACTAAATGTTTAATTAATATTTTTATATCAGAAGATGCAACAAATCGAAGAAAAGTATTTGTCAAAATGTGAAAAATTATATTTATAGTTGTTTTTCAAAATTTTTAATACCAATATTAATAATTTAAACGATAAAAAAAATTGTTATCTATTTTTTCTATAATTTTCTTAAACTAAAAAAATATAAATATAAATTTATGTGATTTGAAAAATTGGATATTAATTATTCTAAAAATTTGGGACTTTTTTTGAAACTTTTTAATGGGTTTCTGAATTGTTTTCTTTTGCCGTTAGTTTTTACTTTTCATTATACCCACTATAATGATTTACTAAAACTTTAAATTAAAAAGAAATTGCATGTGGTAGTGGAAAAAACAATATTAACAAAATAATACCCAAATTTTTTTTAGGCTTAGTAATGTAATGAATAAGAAATTTGGTAACTTATAACTTTATTTAATAAAACATGCGATCAACTTACTGTCAAGAATATATAGCTCTGTGGCAAAGAGCTTTTCTTATAATACTTTAGGTCGCGAGTTCGATTTTACTCTAGGGTTTTTTTTTCCTCTCCATCGATCCTCCCTTTTGGTCCATTTTCCAGCCGGTTCTGTATCTCCCGCCTGTTACTAGCTCCTCCTTAAACCCTAAACCCACCGTAAGTTGATTCGTACCGAGATTTTGTTTTTGCTTTCTTCGGCTTCTTCTTCTTCTTCTCCGACGCCGATTCAAACTTGTTCGTGGTTTTGTTTATTATTTTGCAGCTTTTGATCGGAGAGATGGAGACGAAGATGGAAGTTGAATTCACTAAGCAGCCTTACGTCGAAGATGTTGGTGCTCTTAAAATGTATGTTCGATTTTGTTTTCCTGCTTCATGTTTCTTCCAGCAGCTTGGATCATTTACTCTTTACCTTATAGTTGATTTCGATTTCGATTGCCTTAAAACTCTTGAAATTCGGATTTGATTTCTGAGTTTTTTTTTGTCGATTGTGATTATTCATCTTTCTCCAAAGCTTGCGATATTCTTGTTTTGATAATATGTTTGTCTGTAGATTGAGCTTATGATGATGATCTTACTTTGATACAATGAATGTATGTTTCCTTATGGCATTTTCAGTGAATTTGGTTTTGATTCTGTGGAGAAAAGCTTGTTTTGGTCAGTTTTGTTGTTTTGTTTTTGGGATTTTGACATTACTTATATCTGCAGAAAAAGCATAAACTTCTCTATACTTTCTGATCTTGAGATCATGAAGTCTGCTGAAGTTCAGGTCTGGAGGAATATGTACTACGAGACCAACTTTAAACCCATTGAAGGCGGCTTGTTGGATCCACGAATGGTATTTGATTTTTCTTATACGTACCATCGCAAGAAGTTTATGTTACGTTTTGCCTTTCTGTAGTTGTTTGCATCTGTATATGCAATTTGAAGCATTCTCTGATCCATGATATGTTTGTCCTTTAAGAAGATGACTTCTAAATGGTTTGGTCATTTTGATTGGACAGGGTCCTCCAAACAAGAGGTCTACATGCGCAACCTGTCATGGGAACTTCCAAAATTGTCCTGGACACTATGGTTATCTGAAGCTTGACCTCCCAGTTTACAACGTTGGATACTTCAATTTTATCCTTGACATTTTGAAGTGTATTTGTAAGGTAGCAGATTTACTTGATTATATTTCTGTAGTTTCTGATCTATTTTTATGTTAGACCATCTCCAACCCCACTCCATATTTTACTCTAAAATGGAGTGGAAAATGGAGTAATGAACAAACAAAAAAGTGATTACTCCATATGGAGTAATCACTTTTTTGTTTGTTCATTACTCCATTTTCCACTCCATTTTGGAGTAAAATATGGAGTGGGGTTGGAGATGCCCTTAGTCGACCATTTCAGTTTTGTTGAATTGAAAAGTGGAGAAAATACAGCAGAAAAACTTACTTCTGGGGAAAAACTTACTTCTGGGGGAAACAATACTGGGAGGTTATTTTTTGAGGTCTTTCTAGCATCAACAGTACTTCACAAATGTTGTTTTTCTTTCCAACAGCGCTGCTCCAACATACTTGTTGACGAGCATTTTTATGAAGATCACTTGAAGAAGATGCGAAATCCCAAAACGGAGCCATTGAAGAAGACTCAATTGGCGAAAGAGGTTGTCAAGAAGTGCAGTACAATGGCAAGCCAGAGAATTATAACTTGCAACAAGTGTGGCTACTTGAATGGTATGAGTTTCTAACTGTTTTTTTTGCTAAAATATTTAGATTAGATGATGCTTTTCTGAAATTAAAATTTCATAACCTTGATTTCTTTTTTTCTTTCTTCATGTGTTTGATCTTAGATGCAAAATTTTAGCTCATTCAGATAGGTTTCTCATGTAGCACAGACAGGAAAATTTGGATTTTCTTGAGTTATAAAATCCAATGCCAAAATCATGTAACCTCTGTTGTTAGTTAGTCTGAAACTAGTTATATTCGAATTTGTGCTATGTTCTTGAACCTTCTTCTTCCTACACAATCAATTTGATATGGTTAATTTATTGGTCATTCCAGGCATGGTTAAAAAGGTTGCAGCGCAGATGGGTATAGGTATCAGTCATGATCGATCTAAAATTCATGGTGGCGAGGTCGATGAATTTAAATCTGCAATATCCCACACAAAAGAATCTGCTGGAGCAATAAATCCTCTTACTTATGTTCTTGATACTAACGTGGTACTTGGACTTTTTAAAAGAATGAGCGACAAGGTATATTTGAGTTTATATCTGTAATGCACAACGTCTTCTATATAGTTTCCTGCGATTAGGTGATGTTCTTTGGCTCTCAGAACATATGCATCAATACAAAAGGGATTCTTTTGTTTACAAATATTTCAGCCGTGCTGATTCTTCTATTTTCTGAAATCGATAACAGGACTGTGAACTTCTTTATATTGCAAATAGACCTGAGAATCTTATCATAACGTGCATGCTTGTGCCACCTTTATCCATCCGACCGTCTGTTATGATTGGTGGTACACAAAGGTTAGCTATCATTTTGTTTATCTTTCTTACCTCAGTGTTCTGCTGCTGTTTTTTCTTGAAAGAATGTGGTACCTTGCTGCAGCAATGAAAACGACATAACAGAGCGATTAAAGCAAATCATTCAAGACAATGCTTCTCTTCATAAAATTTTAAATCAACCTACCACGTCACCCAAAAACATGGTACAAGGAGTTTCTCTTGCATTATTTCTCTCTTGCTGTTTTATTCTATTTTCTAGTTCTGTTATCTTCTTCTTTCTTATTTGTTGCGGATTTCTTTTTAGCAAGTGTGGGATACAGTTCAAAGTGAGGTTGCACAATACATTAACAGTGAAGTCCGTGGTGTACAAAACCAGCCAAACAGCAAGCCACTTAGTGGAATTCTTCAGCGTCTCAAAGGAAAACAGGGACGCTTCCGTGCAAACTTGTCGGGGAAGCGTGTCGAGTTCACTGGTAGAACCGTTATCTCACCTGATCCCAATCTGAAAATTACGGAGGTAACTTATCATAATAGGTGTTTTGGCTGTTGCTTTTGTGATATATTTTTAGCTTAATTTATCACAAAGGTTGGTAAACTTTTCAGGTTGGAATACCCATCCTTATGGCTCGGATCTTAACATTTCCTGAATGTGTTTCCCGTCATAATATTGAGAAGTTGAGGCAATGTGTCCGTAATGGCCCTAATAAATACCCGGGTGCCAGAAATGTCAGATATCCAGATGGTTCTTCAAGGTACTGTTGTTTACTAGTTTCATTACTTCTTGGTTGATGAATAATTTTTAAGGAGAGAAATCTGATCTTGACGAGTTTATGCATCCAGAGAGCTAGTTTTGCAGTCAAAATGATCCCCAAATTCAGTAAATTAGATATTTCTTTTGGTCAAACTTAGTAACTTATACAAAACTGTAAATAATGCTGATTAATATATAGGTTTGGTTCACGGTATAGACCCATACAAACTGGTAAGTTAACATAGGTTGAAATGAAACAAAAAGTGCAATTAGCAACTTTTCCACTCTCAGTGGAGCCAAATCAAACCAATGAGATTTGTTTCAAGAAAATAGGTACACTATCGGCGAACTGTAGTAGATACCTGATGCCATCTAGAAGACTGCATAGTTTTCGTAGGGTCATTTGTGTGCTTTGGGTGTTTGTCGGTTTTATGGGGCATTAACACGTTTCACTTCAGGACTTTGGTTGGTGATTATCGCAAACGTATTGCTGATGAACTGACAATTGGCTGCATAGTTGACCGTCATTTGGAAGAAGGGGATGCAGTTCTTTTTAACAGGCAACCGAGTCTGCATCGGATGTCTATCATGTGTCACAGAGTCAGTACAGCTTTAGAACGCTTAGTCATAATTTTCTCTTGCCCTCATAGTCATCCTAACTTAATATTTTTGTCCCTCAGGCAAGAATAATGCCTTGGAGGACGTTGAGGTTCAATGAATCTGTTTGTAACCCATATAATGCTGATTTTGATGGTGATGAGATGAACATGCACGTACCACAAACAGAGGAGGCTCGGACAGAGGCTATTACATTGATGGGGGTACTTTCTCTTTCACTTGGCATCATATAAAGTTTCTTGGGGATAGTCAATCATGCGTTGGCTACATATAACACTTTACATGTCTATATTAATGCACACGTACATACGAAGTACCAGACGATGATGGAGTCTTTGCTTAACAAATTCCACATAGATTTTCTACTGAGGCTTTGGGCTTTCCGAGTAATATGAGTGTAAAATGCTGGAAAAGTATTTAGTTATAAAGGATATATGAACGATCTTGGTGGGTGGAAGGGAAGATAGAGTAACAGCAAGGAAATGTTTTTTGTGCTGTGTTTTGAATTGTTATACTTATACAAGCTGTCGCTTCCTGGGCTTTAACAAAGCTTGACAAAGTGTTATTTTTCTTGCTCCTTTTTTGTGACAATTTGCTTCTTCCTTGGTATCTCAGGTACAAAACAATTTATGCACCCCAAAAAATGGAGAAATTTTAGTAGCATCAACGCAGGACTTTTTGACATCTTCCTTCTTGATTACGAGAAAGGACACATTTTATGACCGTGCAGAGTTTTCACTTATATGTTCTTACATGGGAGATGCCATGGATGCCATAGATTTGCCTACGCCCACAATCCTTAAGGTATAAGACTTCTGGAGGTTTTCACCTCTATAGTGCATCGCAACTAGCTTGAGAGTGTTAGATAGCTATAGCTATAAGACTTTCTGCCTTTTTTATCTGTGTGTGTGTTAATTTTCTATTAGCTTTTGTTGTCATGCTCTTGTAATCCGTCGTTACTGATTCTGAGGCTGAGAGTCAGTATAGCTTTCTTTGGCCAAGGTTCAAATTTATAGACATACTGCGTGGCCCATGTCAATCCAGTGGGATGATCTCTCTGCTTTGCAATAATGTTAAAGGCCTTCCATATCACGTGATTAGAAGCTGCTCTCGTTGCAGTTTATGGTATCAATCTGGATTATACACGACGTTCTATGTTTTGTCTCTAGTTTAAATTCTGTTAGTTATGGATATTTTATTGTGTGGTCATATAAGTTGGGGATACTGGGAATTCTTCTGCTATTTTCAGCATTTTCTTTCCTTGAATTTAATTTCTTATCCAGATGTTATTTTTGATGCAGCCAGTAGAGCTTTGGACTGGTAAACAGATTTTTAGTGTTTTGCTGCGTCCAAATGCAAGTGTCAGAGTTTACGTAACTCTTAATGTTAAAGAAAAGAACTTCAACAAGGGAAGATATTATGAAGAAACAATGTGCCCAAATGATGGATGGGTTTATTTTCGAAATAGTGAGTTAATATCAGGACAACTGGGGAAGGCTACGTTAGGTACGTTCATGATGTAATGCCATATGTTGCAAATGCATCGGATTTCATTCTGGAATTTTTTTTATAAATTTTGAACAATCGAGATGTTCCTCTAGGAAATGGAAACAAGAATGGATTATATTCTATTCTTCTGAGAGACTACAACTCCCATGCGGCTGCAGTCTGCATGAATCGGCTAGCAAAGTTGAGGTGAGTCCACTTTTCTGCATATAGAATTGTCTTATCTTTTCTGAGGGATTGTTCTTTGATCTTGCAGCAACACTTCAATTTTTACTATCCATCCTTATCTTACTCTTTTGTTTCCGCTTCGTCTCTTTAATAATTTCAGCGATCTTCATTCTTGCTTTGTGTGTGCTGTGTTTCTGTGACCTTGTTCAATTGATAGCTTTTTTCTGTTTTGTTAGTGCTCGGTGGATTGGAATTCATGGCTTCTCAATTGGAATCAATGACGTCCAACCTGGAGAAACTTTGAGAAAAAGAAGAGAAGAAATAATCAGTAAGGGGTATGCAGATTGTGATCAGACAATTCAGGATTTTAATGAAGGAAAACTGAAACTTAAAGCTGGTCTGGATGCTGCAAAATCATTGGAAGCTGATATAACAAAGACTCTCAATGAAATTCGAGAAGAAACTGGAAAGGTTAGGCATGAACATATATGATTTACTATTTACTAAGATATATGTATGTGCCAAAAGCATGGATGCTTTTCTGATATGTAATCGAAATCAATGATTTGTGTTCGACTACCATTAGTTTCTTGTTTCAGAGGTAGGTTTTTTTCCCGGATGAGTTAACGACACAAAAATCTAGGATTCCTTTTGTGCTGGTTTGGACAGTGAAGGATATTGTTTAAAGTTTATGTACTTTATTCAACTGATTACGAATCAAGTCCTGGTTATCTACTAAAATACTAATGTTTCATCTTGTTATTTTGTTTGTAATATACAGCTCTGTATGGGCGGATTGCATTGGAGAAACAGTCCCTTGATCATGTCACAGTGTGGTTCCAAGGGATCTCCTATCAATATCAGTCAGATGGTTGCATGTGTTGGTCAGCAGACAGTTAATGGTCATCGTGCTCCTGATGGATTTATAGATCGAAGTCTTCCTCATTTCCCTAGGATGTCCAAATCACCTGAAGTAAGTAAACAGCTGCCCCCACCCACTTACTTCTGTATGAAGATGATCTGTTAAGTTTTTGTTCTATTTTCATCTCTTACTTTGCAAATACTCACCCCAATTAAAACCACTCTGACCACCCTTTAGCATACTAAATGCTGCTACTGCTCCTAATTACAGTAAATGTTTTGTGCATTTTCTTAAGCAATTCCTTGGAGGCACCATGAACAAATAGAACCCTTTGCTTACCACTGGACAGCTTGTAGTAGGTTTCTAGGGCATCACCCTGTAGGACCTGCATTTGGCTGCTTTAGGAGCTAGGACCCTAATCTCATGTCTTCTTGCCACTGCAGGCTAAAGGTTTTGTTGCTAATTCGTTCTACAGCGGTCTTACTGCCACTGAATTTTTCTTTCACACTATGGGTGGACGAGAAGGTCTAGTTGATACCGCGGTACGCATAAATCCTTCTTTTTTCATCCTGGTTCACTGGAAAATACGAAAAAAAATAATTCATTGAAAGAGACAGCCATGGTGGTTCTCTAAAGAGTGAGTTTTTTTTTAAATCTACACTGAATGGGGCTCCACCTTTTTGTAACAACATTCTTGTCTATTGCAGGTGAAAACTGCCAGTACGGGTTACATGTCTCGTAGATTGATGAAGGCTATGGAGGATTTATTGGTCCATTACGATAACACAGTGCGAAATGCGAGCGGATGCATACTGCAATTTACTTACGGGGATGATGGAATGGACCCAGCACTGATGGAAGGAAAAGATGGAGCTCCTTTAAATTTTGATAGATTATTTTTGAAAATCCAGGTGAAGTTTCTCTATTTTGTATATTGGTTTTGGTCTCTTTTATTTAAAATTTCAACGCTACTGGTACTTGTATGTTGCAGGCCACATGTCCTCCTAGATCACACCACAGTTATCTTTCTTCAGGAGAGTTGTTGCAAAAGTTCGAGGAGGAATTAGTCAGACATGATACAAGTCGGGTTTGCACTGATGCCTTTGTGAAATCTCTTCGAGAATTTGTTTCCTTGCTCGGAGCAAGGTCTGCTAGTCCGAGCAACGTTTTGTATAAAGCATTCGGTGTGACTGATAAACAACTCGAGGTAACTTCTTTTCTCTTTCTTTTTTGGCGAAGAAAGATACTTAGTGCATTTCAGCATTCCTTGAGGTGGTCCTCGATTATTTATATTGTTAGCTACATTCAATTGAAAATCATCTCTCCGGTGGATATTTCTCATATTCAGTAAAACAGTGTGACGATTCTGTGGTGCTTTATGATGAACAAAATATGAAATACTGTGTCTGATATATATAAAAATATGCAGGTATTTGTAAAAATTTGTGTTTCTCGCTACCGGGAAAAAACAATTGAAGCTGGAACTGCAATTGGAACAATAGGAGCTCAGAGTATTGGAGAACCTGGGACACAGATGACTCTCAAAACTTTTCATTTTGCTGGAGTTGCGAGCATGAGTATCCTTGTTGAATATGCTTATTTTCAGAATTTTGCTACGTAACTAGTGCTTATGATCACATGAGTAGTTAGTTGTTTGGGTTTCCTGATTTTTGTTCAGATATCACACAAGGAGTCCCTCGAATCAACGAAATCATAAATGCTACCAAAAGTATAAGCACACCTATCATCTCTGCAGAACTCGAGCACCCCCTGGAATTGACTAGCGCACGATGGGTGAAAGGACGCATCGAGAAAACTACTTTAGGACAGGTTTTCTTTCTTCTACATGTTGATCTAAGTTATTGTTCGTATCTGCTATTTGGTAGGCGCTGCTGCTTGTTTTATGTCCATATTGCAGACTGATGGAATTTTATTAATATCAACAATTGGATCGTTGTCCAGCACCTTGGTGCTAGATGCTCTTTCTGTTTATCACTGTTTTTACCAATCAGGCTGTCAAAATCCACTTGAATTATGGACCAGGTTGCTGAGAGTATCGAGGTACTAATTACTTCAACATCAGCGTCAGTGAGAATAATCCTTGACAACAAAAGAATCGAGGAGGCATGTTTGGCTATAAGCCCCTGGTCAGTAAAAAATTCCATCCTGAAGACCCCCAGAATCAAACTGAAGGATGAGGTAAGGTCCTTTGATGTTCTTGGTGTATTCATTGCGGTGTGCACAGTCCTTAAGTCGCTTTGCTATGTAAATATGCAGAATATCAAGGTCTCAGATACAGGATTGGATATTACTCCAGAAGGGGATAGAAGTAACACTCATTTCAATCTCCACAATCTGAAGAATGTGCTGCCAAATATTATAGTGAATGTGATATTCGTGAAACCTCTCTCACACATATATGTGTATATAAATATATTCTTGGATTATTTTTTTAGTTTCCTTTTTTGGTACAAAACTCTTTTCTCTGACTAAGAGATTTTATTCTGTGTAATTGTTATGATAGGGGATCAAAACTGTTGAGCGAGTTGTTGTTGCACAAGATATGGACAAAAAGAAACAGATAGATGGGAAGAAAAGGTGGAAGCTGTTTGTGGAGGGGTAAGTTTTTTTGAGCTTCAAGAGATGAGATTGTCCTCTGTTTTTCTTTCCTGTAAGTACTAGCTTAGTTGATAATTCATGTACCTCGTTGGGCGTGGTTTGTTTTGGTCAACTGTTGATTCAGTTCGCTAAGCAGTCTTTGCTTTCTGTTTCTGGTAAGCCACTGATATGAATCGTTAGTACTTCACGTGCTTAAACTAAACTTCTGAACAGAGAATGCCTGTCTATAAACAAATACATGTCTAATATGAAACTTTTAGGAATAACCGACTCGGATCTTCAATGGATAGCAATATCCACAGTATGCGCTCTCGCTTTCTCATTATTGTAGATCTTGAAGCTTTTGCTTAATATATGTTTCAGAACAAACCTCCTGGCAGTTATGGGGACCCCGGGAATTGATGGACGAACTACTACAAGTAACAATGTTGTCGAAGTCAGCAAAACACTGGGAATTGAGGCTGCAAGAACGACAATTATCGATGAAATAGGGTCAGTTATGGGTAACCATGGTATGAGTATAGACATTCGTCATATGATGCTTTTGGCTGATGTCATGACTTACCGGGTTAGTTCTATGGACACTTGAGTCTGTTATTATGATATCTATTAATAATTTTTTCCCCAATAGTCATACTTACGATTAAACATCACTTCAATTTCTTGATCAGGGGGAGGTGCTTGGTATCCAAAGAACCGGGATTCAGAAGATGGACAAAAGTGTGCTCATGCAGGCATCTTTCGAGAGGACTGGAGATCATTTGTTTAGTGCAGCTGCTAGCGGAAAGGTTGATAACATAGAGGGAGTTACAGAATGTGTGATTATGGGCATACCAATGAACCTCGGAACCGGAATACTCAAAGTTCTTCAAAGGTCAGAGTTTATTCCTCTTTTTTGCTTTTTTTGGGATTCGGGTTGTGGCTTTGGCCAATGAAAATCACTCGACTTCTCTGTTAGACTTATGCGATATCTCATCTTGTTTTATGAACTTTCTTGATATCGGACAATATGTAAACGTGAAACATATGCCTAAGCTTAATATTTATCAATTGTCTCCAGAAGTTCTGGTACCAAATATCAGTTTAGTTCAATTTTAAGCTATTGCCATTTGTATAACTAACTCTATTTCTTCTTGATCAACAGGACCGATGATCTGCCCATGCTGAATTACAGTGCTGATCCAATCATCTGTTGAAAAGCCAGAAACGAAGCTACGTAACCGTTCAAACTGCCAAATACATAGATAACAAGCAATGCAAGATCAGTGCATAAGAACCGATTCTCGGGTTCTAACTCAGCCGCCCAATTTGGATAGTTAGCAGAGAAAAGTCCGGGTGATACTCAAGCCGGTTTCATAGCCCTATGTACGGTGCTGCAGTATAGTATAGATTTAAACTCGGATTCAGAATATTCGTTTCGTTTTTTTTGTTCTTATTATTGTTTTAGACTATCTATCTTTGAGGCATTTTCGTATGAATCTTTGTGTCTCGTTGAAAGTCACAATAGTAACAGTTTACAGATAAAAGAAGAGGGAACATTTAACAATTGGTCACTATCTTATGACTTATGAGTTAGTCATAGAGTGTAATCTGCAGCTGTGACGCATCAGGCTCTGCCAGGACTTGTCTTATGAACGCTCTTCGCCACCAGATCTCAAATGCTCGTTGAACATTTGGACAATCATCGCCTTTGCTCAGGTACCGATCAAACCATTTCATCAGAATCACTTGTTGTTGTCTCAACGACAAGGTCAATATCGTCTGGCTGAGTCCATCCTCCACCAGTTTCCTATCCAGAGATCTTGAAGATAACCGTCTCATCCACCCGAAATCATCATACAAAGCCTCTAACCATGTATTCAAAACCGCAAACCTAGTCTCCCGGTTAACCAAGATCCTTCCTTTACCAATACCCACGCATATCTGCGCGGTGATCTTGCTTATTTCGTGTCTGTACATCGCTGGTATCTTAGAATGAAGATTCGCTAGCTCCTTTTGATCCGCCCATAGTTTGACAAACTCATCGCACATTTTCTTCTCGATCAAAATATCTACCATCCACAGCATGTTATCAGCTTCTCTAGCGATTTCTCCCATCAAAGCACCACGGTCTTTCCCGGGATCATTCATCTGCGTAGTCACTTCAGATAAGCAGAGGACAAGCGAAGTGAGACATCGATGGCACAAACCGTAGAGTGTATCTCTAGATACTTCATGATCAGCTTCTTCTCTTAGCAACTTAAAGATCAAAACTTTCATCTCTCGGCGAGCTTTATCATCTTTGGCTTGTAGAACACCGGTTAGTAGTTTCAAGAAGATATCATCAGTTCTGGTTCCCGTGAAGGAAGTAGACGGTTCAGATGAAACTCTCTGAAGAATCAAAGTGACTGAATCATCAGGAAGATGAAGCTCTTCAAGACAAGACACAACAAGCTCTTCTTCTTCTTCTGACCAAGGAACAGCTTCCAAATGCTCCAAGCATGACATTACTCCTTCATCAAACAATACAGCTGCAGAAACCTACAACAAAAATGAGATTCCAACATCACAGAATCAAAGCAAAACAGAGCAAGAACACACTTCAAATTGGATAATAATAATAGTACCTTGAGTAAAGCCAAGATTTTGATAACATTTTGACCAATAAGCTTCTTCTTGAGATCATCACAATACATCAAAACAACAGTCTCTACATAGATCTCAACATCATCACACTCACTTATCTCAACCATGTGAGAAACTCCTTTCTCTCTTCTAGGATTCATCTTCTCCATGAAGAACCTGCTTTTCTCAGACAAAACCTTTCTGTGAACATCCATGGTGACTCTGTAACCGTCTCTCCCCACCACCGTCAACTTAACGTCGCTTGGCCCGAGACTGTGGCCGTAAACGACGCCGTTCTTGATTTCCGTCAGTATCTGAGCCACGCGCGCGTGAGATTTCCTCCGTGGCTCGCGGTTGTGCTCTTCCGACATCATATCGAAAAGGGTCGGGTTTGAGTGCGTCGATTCGTTCGGCGGCGGCGGCGGCGGAGGAGGAGGAGGAGGAGGAGGAGGAGAAGCGTTGGAGAATTTTGCCGGAGATGTGGTTCTTGACGGAGAGAAAGAGAGAGATGGGTCTGCGATAAACCCTTGTTTGATCATCGTAGATACTTCTCTCGACGCCATTGAAGAAGTAAATTCTCAAGCTTTCTCAAGAACAAAGCTTATGAAAAAATTTCCCGCGGGAAAATAAGCAAACTTTTTCTGGGTAACAAACTCGAAACTGAGAGTCAAAACTCAACAAGTTTAAAGAAGAGAGGGAGAAGATTTTCTGGGAATTTGTTTTCTTGGGAAAATAAACAACGGAGCAGGTTTCCCAACAAGAAAATGAAATTGAAGAATCAGAATCCAAGAAAATGAAACGACTTTGGATCTGAGAATAGAAAAGAAAAAAAAAACAATTTGCTATGACGAGTGTGAAGAGAAAAATGATTAAAAGAAAAAAAAGTGACTTTGTTTATATCTTTTTTTTTCTTTTTACAGATAGATAATTGCCTCCATGTGCTCTTTTATATCACTACTAGTCCAATACACGTACATGTATACATGAGATGTACAATTAAACACGTACACTTGAATATAATTCGATATATAGTAATTCGAGAAACCCAAAGGTAACAAACTTTTGTGGTTTACTAATTGCCGGTTAAAACACATAAATGTTGTATTTAGCTAAGTGTTGACATCCAATGACAGATGGACACGGAATCTCGTTATTATCAAAGTTAACTTGTTAATGCAATTACACGACTTTGAATCCGAAAATAAGAATTATGTCGAGATCGATTATAAAGAACGAGGTGGGGATGAAGGCGAAAGGAAACGAGGTCGAAAATGCGAAAAGAGTTGGCGATCGCGAATCTTCTCTGAGTTCTCTCTAAAATTTTCTCTCTTTAGAATGTTTGGAAAATGTTCTTGAAAAGTTCTCTCTATTTATATATAGTTAAAGGGCTGCTACTTCGAGTTTTATGGCTGATTGTCTGCGAAGTTAGTTTTGGCGACGTGATCTGGATTTAGCGTCGATAAGACCTAGTTTGTATTCCAGCTGCGGGTTGAAAGTGTCAAGTTGTATCATTCGTACTACGTATACCCGATTTAAAATCTTATTGGATTTTAAAAACACTGTTCATACATTAGACTTATGTGTGTTGATCAAAGCATAATATATCATATCACTTGGATTTTACCTCTTGGATCTTGTCAATCAACTAACAACTACTTTGCTCATATGTGTAAGGTTACATATTCGATTTTCAGAAATTTGTTTTTCCTAAGTTTTTGATTTGATATGGCAAGAAAAAAGAAGATGTGGGACGACAATAGTGGACCAAAGCATTAACTTATGTCGTAATAAATAAGAAGATTCTATTCAAACATAAAAAATTTATTTCTCCAATTAAAAACTTTGGTTACCTCTTCCTCATGGCAAATTGTAACGTTAGATGTTGTAATCGTGAATATGAAACAATAGACTATACACGTGCTACCTTATAATATGAATGAGAATCATCAATGTACACATTCATTAACTTTGTATTCCATTTGTTCATCGATATTAAATTTAGCATACGGGAGTTTCTTTCATTTATTTCTAATGAATTCGTGCTCTATTTTACTATTTGTCCAATAGAATAACTTGTTATTTAGATAAATAAAATAAAATGATATCATATTTTAATTTTTCATTACATAAAATGACATGTTTTGTGTAAAATCTTATATTTGTAATGTAGTACTATATATAAATTAAGTTTTTAAAAATTCAAATGAAATTGTTTACGTAAAACAAAGTTTATTTGTATCTTTTTGATAAAGTTATTTGTATCTTGCAATCATCTTATTATGGTTGTTATTTTACCTTTATGATTGTTCTGTAATTGTTTTCCTTTTCAGCTTGATATGATTTTTATTATTACTACTTTGAAGTCGATACATAAACAGATGGACGATGGTTAATCTCCGAAACTACGAGTCTCATCTCAAGACTGTGAAGTTCTTTTTGATTTTAATGTGTGGTTGACAAAAAAAAATTTAAAATCTTGATTACGAAACCAAAATGCTTAAACAAATAATAAATACAAATCAAAACATAAACCAAAAACCACTCTATAGCTAAGATTCAAAGATTGCCAATACCGAACTATGGTGGTAATAGAGAGATTTCATTGTCTAAATGAAAATGATTATGAATGTTATTTGACCTAGTGGTCAAAGGCTTAAAAATTTGCTACATCGAGTCTGGAGTTTGATGTAAAGCTTCCTAAAAATATAATTTTTTACATATTGTAGGTGTAAAGCTTTGGGGGCTCTAGAGTGTTGCATAAGTAACCATTCTCATGTGTTGTGGAGAAAGTATATCCATTGAAGATATCGTACATACATAACCGTCCATCGTAGATCCATGTGTTACAAAGAGAGTTGCGTTGTGGAGTCGTGTGTGAAGTTGTTCATTTTAATGACATATATTGTACTAGAATTAAGATTAATATAAATGACGTTGTAATCTTCGATTCGATCAATGTTTAAGAGAAAACGAATATGATTGAGGATGGTTAATTAGATCGTATGCTTGCCAATTTTGTATTACTTACAATGAACATACTTTGATCGAAACAAAAATGGATTGTACAATTAGCACATAACACAATTATTATTTTTGAATAAATCCCAACTTCAAATCTAAAAGCCCAAATCGAATTGTGGGTCTAATACATATGGGCTTTCCCAAGTCGCCATCATAGTCACTGCTATAACAATACCTCAAAATTCAAAACTATAAACAAAGAGAGGGAAAAAATAAAGAAGCAAAGTTTAGGGCACATCGTTACTTCTTCCACACGCTTCAAGATCGAAACAACACACATATTCTTTGTCTCTCTAAATCACTAAACAGCATACATTCTCTTAGTTAAAATCCCAGAAAAATCCAACAATCCCGATTGTCGCGATCTCGCGGTCGACTCTCTCCTCGATTTTCTCACATTCGAAGCCTCGATTCGATGCATAATAACCCAATAACACATTGTCCCAATCGTCGTTAGCATTATCGTTGCACCAAACACCGTTACTCCAACCGCTAACCACCGTTCTCCATTACCAACCACTACAAACGCTAACGCCAAAAACGCAACCGATATCAAAACGCAAGCTACCCACATTAGCTTGTTTATCACAGCCATCATATTCTTTTTCGCCTTTTGCTCAATCGCAACCACAGACGTTTGAACCACCACAACCGCTAAAGATATAAAAAGAGCGATTGAATCGAATATGAAAAAGATCGCAAACGCGGGTCTATCAGCGATGTTAGCTTCTCCGAGTGATTGTCCTGGAGATAGGGAACTTAATTCGTCAGCGTATTGTCCGGGGACGGTGAAAATAGCGGCGAAGGCGACGGTGGCGATTAAAACGGCTACAACCGTTGTGGAGTTAATCGCGTTATCAAGACCTTCTATGTGCATTTTGTTTATGCGTTTTGCGATTCCTTGAACGCGTTTTCTTGTCTCTCGGGCATGTTCTAGCTGGTGATGAACCTCGTGTTTGATGTCGCTAACCGTTTGTTTTAGCTCACGCGCCGCGTTTGGCCGAGTAGGATGGTTGTTGATGGCTTTAGCGGAGGGAACGCCGCGGGTTCTTAGAGCAGCGGCTAGCTCCGGGTGGCCGGTTTTCTCCGCCGTGTCGAGTGGCGTTTCTCCTGCTCTGTTTATAGCTTTTGTGCTTGTCTCGTTGTTTTCTAAAAGCAGTTCCACAATCTGTAACAACATCAAAATCTCCATAAATAAAACATAAAAATGTGAAATTTACTATATGTTTTGTTAAATTATCATTTATCATTCAAATTAAAGTTATAAACACCATAATAAAAGTTCGATTATTCGATATTAGATTGATAACAAACCTTAGTGCGACCTTTCCTAGTAGCAACATGTAACGCAGTATTGCCTTTAGAATCAACCATATTCAACGATGATCGATGTCCTTTCATTAGCTCAACCACCACATCAAGGCTTTGTCCTTTCACCGCCATATGAAGTGGCGTCTGGCCTTTTTTATCGGTCCTCGCCACGGTGTCCGGCTCAACAGCTACAATCGCCTTTACTACGTCCGCGTGACCGTTCCTAGCCGCCGAGTGCAATGCCGTTTTCCCGTTGCTCTTTGCGATCGCGGCTAGGCTACTCCCTGCTGCTTCTAGTAGATACTCCACTACCTCAACGTGTCCTTGAGCTGCCGCGGTGTGTAGAGCCGTCGTGTTTGATAAGTCTACCGTCATCGCTAGCTCTGGATGTTCCTCCATTAGTACTCTCAAAACATCTATAAACGTTGAAAGAGGTTTTTAAGATCAAGTAAAGCTTAAAAATTTCATCAAAGATTCAAACTTTTGCATCGTTTTGAATCGAATTACAAACCCAATTCGCCTTGTTTAGCAGCAATGTGGAAAGGATCAAACCCATTTCTAGCTTTAGTCTCGGCATCGGCTAAATCATAGTACTTGATAAGCTCAGCTACCACATCCGCATCGCCATACTCTGCCGCCACATAAAGAGCGGTCTCACCACATTGGTTCTGTTTCTGCAACAGCTCTCTTAATTCCTCCTCTGATTCCATATGATCACTCAGAATCTTCTTCACCTCAGAGAGATCTCCACGTCTCACAGCGGAATGGAGCGATGAATCTTCCCGTTTCCCGGTCAGTTGCTTCGCCATTGTTTTCTTAACAGTGGTTGGTTTTGCAGCCATTGTTGATGATGTTGATGCTTCCTCCATTGAGATCCAACACGCTTACAAAGAGATTCAAAATGCCAACAAAAGATTCCTAAATCATCATCAGGATCAAGAACATTATTAACATTAATTAACCCTAAACGTTTAAAGAGATGTAGATCTAAAAGGTAACATCTAACAAACCGGTGAAGCTTCTCGCGGAAATATATGATCGAAACCTTTCACAATATAACTCCTAACGTTGCATGATCATCGATCCGAACCACTTGATTTCATGACTTCTTGTGTGGTACATGTATTCAAATCGAAAATCAAAGAGAATGCTTTGAAAGACTTAGGATCTAAAGAATTTCCAAAGGTAAGAACTTTTCTGTTCTGTTTTTTTTGTTCCTCTCCTATTTTAAGAAAGTTTCATAAAGAAGAGAAAAGATCTCAAACGTTGGCTAAACAACTACTAAAACAGATGGCATTGTCTCAAAAATCTCAAACCTTAATCTCATCTCAAATCATTCATGACACATCCAAGTAAAAGTATATGTGATATGTTGTGTGAAAGAAGAACAAAACCGAAACAAGGCTATATAGAATCGCCTGATCATCGTCCTATATCGAATCCCGCCGTGTAAAAGAGGGACACTCTGAGGCCGGGTGAGCCGCAGCTTGAAGAACCATCTCCTCTACATCAACCATATCAGGTCGTGCACTCGCGTGTGGTTCGGTACACATCCTCGCAAGTAGAAACAATTCGTATAAACCTTCAACCGAAAACCTATAACCGAGCACAGCATCCGCTACCACAAGCATATTCTCATCTCTACTCCATACTGGAATCAACTGAAACAAAGATTGAAACCCGGATTCATACATTACTTGCAGAACAAGAAACGCGTAAAAAAACAGAACACTCTTAGAACCAAAGTTTTGAGTCATACCCAATCAGTGAGCTTTATCGCTTCAGGAGGTGTCCGTAAATCATCATAAGCTTTCCTTCCGGTTAAAAGCGAAAACAGAAAAACTCCATAGCCATAGACATCGGTCTTAGTCGAAACCAACCCAAGCTGCTCTGTTTCCGGTGGCATGCATCCGGGAGTTCCCTTGATCGGATGGACCACGTGCGCGACCTCCTCGCCGTCTTCGTCTGTAACGATCCTAGTCGCTAATCCGAAATCAGTCAGCTTCGGCTCAAAATACTCATCAAGTAGAATGTTCGAAACCTTGACGTCTCTATGAAGCATTTTCATATCGTTATGGAGATAAACCAGAGCTTTAGCTACACCAACTGCAATTCTCATCCTCGTGTCCCAATCCAAACGCTTAGCTTCCACTTGTAGATACCGTCGATCGGGTCTCTTTCGTGCTACACAAGCAAGACCAAAAACAGATTGGTTAATCAACAAAACAGAGTTGGTTTTAAAGAAGTATCAAAAACCAGAATTGAAATTTAGGTTTTTATACGAATTAGGTGGCGATCAAGAGAGCCTTTAGTCATGTATTCGTAGATTATAACGCGTTGATCATCGTGGCGGCTGTAAGCTTTGCCGAGAAGTTTAATCACATTCGGGTGATTGGCTGCATGTAACGTTGTAATCTCTGTCACGAACTCAGAATGAGCAAAAGCGTTTTCATGTTTCTGAACTTTAACAGCTCCGACCTAAAAAACAGAGGATTGAAATTTAGCAATTGGGTTTCGATTAAAGGTGGAGACTTTATGAGTAAAAGTGTTTGATTTTGTATAATACCAAATCGCCTGGGAGATAGCAATGATAGACTTCGCCGAAATTGCCTTGGCCAAGAAAATACTCTCGCCGGAAGTTTACGGTTCCGTGTAAGATATCAATCCATCGATATGTAACTCCAGAATAAGAGAGTAGAGGTGGAGATGGCGTGCGAGATTCTGCAGAACAAAGAACCCTAAACTCAATCTCTCTTGAATTACTTACAGGCTACTAAAGAAAGATAACGGAGAAGAACAAGAGAGAGTCTAAATCTTGATAAAGTGAAAGTAAAACAGTGGAACAGAGATTGCTTGTGAAACAAGAAATTCAAAAAACGAAAGTATATGATCGTAAAAAGCAGAACAAAGAACCCTAAACTCAATCTCTCTTGAATTACTAAAAGCTACTAACGAAAGATAATGGAGAAGAACAAGAGACTCTAAATCTTGATAAAGAATGTGAAAGTAAGACAGTAGAACAGAGATTTCTTGTGACGCAAGAAATTCAAAAAACGAAAGTAATATGATCGTAAAAGAGCAGAGAAAGAGAAACAAAAATGGAACCTGAAGCAGAGACTTGGGAACATCTACGATAAAGGTTATTGAGGTACTCGTTGCTTCCAAATGGGTTCTCCGGATCATATTCAACAGTTTCCGATGAATCAGTATCAGTTTGTTCCGGTGGATCCTGCGGTGTCTGTTGTTGCTGTGACGGTTGTTCCGGTGGATCCTGCGGTTGCTGTTCTTGAAGTGGATCTTGCTGCGACTGTTGTTGCGGTGGATCCTGCGGTTGTTGTTCTTGAAGTGGATCTTGCTGCGCCTGTTGTTGCGGTGGATCAGGTGGGTCTTGCACCGCTTGATTTGTTCCTTTGAAACAACAGAAGATATTCACCATCGCGGCGACTAACGGAGATCTTTTTTCTTTGCCGAGAAACTTTTTTTCCCGGGAAAAGTTGCAGTTAAACAAAACAGACTCTCTGCGAGAAAACTAGAGCGAAAATGAAGAGAGAAAGAGAGTCTGATGACGAAGACTAAAAGATCTTCCCTTGAGTATATATATAGAGACACACATATACTAGTGGAACTATATGCGCGCTCTTTAAAATTATAAAATTAAATAATACACAAAATTTAGAAAAAAAGATAAGGTTTACAAAATTTTAAATAGATAAAAGGCTAGAATGAATATTAATCGGAATTAATGAGTATACAAGAGATTTTTTTTTTTTGAGAAATAGGACATTTTAAAATTAACTACAACAACAAGAAATGCTAATATTTTCCTGTCGTCTACTCGGGTATGGAGGTTGTTGTTTGCTCGTGGTTTAGCTAAATAGAAGCAATATAATGAGTGGCATTTGCTCGTGATTTTTTATCGTCGGAGAAATATAAAAAGTTTTAAGTCTCCATCGCAAATAATCTCGACTTTCTACGCTCTAATTTCTGCTTCCGATCTTGATATCTTCATCCTCTAGAGGTTTTATGTTTTCTAAATTGTTCATAGATCTTTTAACTTCTTTGTTGTTTGATGAGTTTAGTTTGCAATATGTTTGACGGGCTGTTTGACTCCGAAAGTTTTTCCATAAAACTCGCCGGCTTGTGACTCAGTAAATAATTTATGCTTCCGATCTTGATATCTTCATCTTCTAGAGGTTTTATGTTTTTTAGATTGTTCATAGATAGTTTTTTCAACTTCTTTGTTGTTTGATAAGTTTAGTTTGCAATGTGTTTGACCGGTTGTTTGATTCATAAAACTCGCCGGTTTGTGGCTCCGTAAGACTTATCTCATCTTTGCCGACTTAAATGTATCACCTTTGTTTTAAATTAATAAAAATCACTAGATGGAAAAAGTAAGCTAATATTATAGTACAAATATAGTAATAAGCAATGTATTTCTCATGGTTCAAACATTCTTCATAGTCAATACTTTATTAAACTAATAAGAAACAAGATTATTATACGGTAAATCTTTATAGACTTCATGCAACAAAATGGATAAAGAAAGAAAAAACAAAAGAAGAACAACACAACACCCAAAGACTCCAAAACGCCATTGAAGAAGTTTGTTTTTTTGTTCTTCATATCTTCAAAGTAAAATCTCTTTTTTATACCCTCTTTTGATCCAATCGAATTGCATTATTCCATCTCATTGTGTTGTTCAAGTTCAACTATCTTCACTGCTTGGACATTCATTTCCCGATTTAGAATCATCCCTCCTAAAAACAAAGCGACTCCATATGAGCTTTGTTACTATATAAGGAAACCTTCAAAGACATTAAAGAGAAAGACTTTTAACTTACTTGCGAATGAATTGACCTTTGACACGAGGTCGTTGCTCAGCTAGTTTCTTCCGGCTATGGTACCTGACCTAAAACAAAAACAGAGCAACCAACAAAAAGCCGATAACTTTGGTTCCAAGAAACAGAGAGCTTAAGCTTTTGTTTAGAGATAGATGGATACCTTTTTCTCGAAACATCGCTCTTTTCGTTTCAAGCGAAACTTCATTAAAGCAGCTTCTCTTCGTGCCGCCCTCTCGCTTTCACTAGACTGCTGATTTAAAGGATTATCACTGCTCGAACTCGAACCCATTATTTTTGCAACGGAACTGTCTTGAGGAGAACAGCTTCCCACGTTTTCTTCTGGAGCCTACTCACCAAAGATTGAAGCTTTTGATGAAGCTCGGTAGATCCTAAAGAGAGTACTAGGGATTGTGAAGAGTAGTACCTTATTAGCAGAAGTAGCACCGTTGTTGTATCTGCATATGACACGAGAAACAATAACTTCAAATCACTCGCAGGTTCGACGTTTCTTGTTGTTGTTGAGATCAAGAACTTACTTTGAAAATGCAGAGTGATTTGAATGCCTCAAAACACTTCGATCAACGATTCTGTAATCTCCAGCCTCTCTTGGTTTTGCCAGAGTTAGCTCGTGTGATTGCAAATCATCTGCGTTAGATGAAGGTGTTTTGCTTTTTACTTGTGAGTTACTAGACGAGCGAATCAGCATGTCATCATCGTTTCTCTCCAAAGCTTGAACAGTACGCTTTGCATCCTTTTCCAGATTTCCTCGTTCTTCAGCGTTCTTACTCTTCTTACACATTCCTGCCTGCGAATCTGTGCCTATTGCAATATCATCTAAAGCCGTTGTTTTGGATTAGAGTTAAACAGAGAGAATCTTGGGAATTGCTTCCCAAGATCTATTGACATTTTAAATGATTGAGTTCGTGTTCTTACCTGTTTGTTCATTCTGAACATCAGCCTCCTTCAGTTTATTAACATGTTCCCTTTCGTTGCCACAGGTTATCGGATTCATTTTTGGCGCATTGGGCAATTGATATGAAGGCGAGGTGCTGTTAATATCACTGACTCTCTTGGTCCAAGAACTCTATTTTCAGAACGCAAAACCAATCAAAATATTTTCACTCGGGAAATGCTCTTATCTACTGTCGCCATAAAAAAGATTACCTGAGTTCCACTACCGTTGTCGCTCCCACCATCTCCGTTACTCAAACCATTACTCCCATTTTCATTCTCGTGATCTTCATCACTGATGCCAGCGTCATTTTCTGACCCTTCAGTGCTTTCAGTTTTCACCGACTTCTTGTTATGTATCCCACTTTCACTTCCGCTTCCGCTAGACTGGTAAATTAAGAAATACATAAGCAACAAAAAGATCACATAGTAACCTATGTAAAATAGGTATTCAAAGCAGAACCCTTACGCTGTGACATCTTCTCCAGACATGCTGCCAAAGATTCTTTAGTTCATTTTTTCTAATGGGTTTAACGAGAAAATCAACAGCACCATTCGACAAGCAGTTGAAGACCAGAACCATAGAGTCATGAGATGACATCACTACAAAAAAAACCGGTCACATCTTGTGTTGCACAAAACTGAGCATCATCGCCTACTGAAACTAGATCAGGAAAACTTTAACGAGGATTGAAGTATTTACTTATGACAGGGATATTCTTAAGTGTCTTATGGCTCATGATCTTGGACAAGAGGTCGGTTCCAGAGTGCACAGGCATGACAACCTCTGTTAAGACAAGATCGATGCAACTCTTCTCATCTTCTAGGATTCTCCATGCTTCAAGGGCATTCGAAACAGCAATAACTAACAAAAAGTTTCCAAATTTACACTAATAGTTAGTCAAACGCAAACAGTGTGATAGCCAAACACAGATGATCAATTCAAGCAAAATACACCTTCATAGCTGCAATTCTTCAAAAGGGCAGTAACAATATGGCGAGTAGAATCATCATTCTCTACCAGAAGAACCTTAAGCGATCTAACCGGGAGATACCTCTCCCAATTTACAACAGGAGCTAACGGTTGTTGTTGTTGTTGAGAAATCTGTAAGAGATTATTGGCATTTTCAGCTGTATCTTCAACTCGAGATTCATCTTCTTCAGATGAACCAAACGCTTGTTGTCTTTCTGTGGCAACTTCATTTGCGGGTTCGTTGTTATTGAAACACATTTTTCACAATACTGAATATTTCATGAAAGTGTCAAGACCAGCCTCCATGAACAAGATAGAATAGTAGCAGCAACAAATAACAACTGAGATTCTGCAGAAACTTCTCCTCTACTCTAACATAACACTTGCACATTTCGTCTTTTCGCCAAACTTATTTCAATCCCTTCACCAAAACCTCGACCCAATAAGAAAAAACAACAGTCCGTAAGAAAACTGAATATTGAATCAATCATCAAACTTTCCCCAAAGAAAAGAAAAATCAAATCTTTTCCAAGTCAAATCTCATTATTAACATAATCAGAAACTTAATGATTCTCTAATCAGAATCATCTTAGTATTTGGTAACGAGCTAGAAACAACTAAAGACAAAAACATTTGACACTTTCTCTTATATCACAGATCTAGGAGCTTCCTAATTTCTCAAGCTTCTATAAATGTCTCAGAACGCAGAAAGATAATCGAACTTTTTAACTAAGGGCACAAAGATTGTAAAAGGGACAAAGGCTAAAAAAAGACAAAACCTTTGTAACTTAAAGCATCTCCACATATGAAGAACACCACCACCACCAGAATCTCTCACCATATCTAAACTGCAAAATCAAAAAACAGATGATGTTTATGTATAAAATTAGAAACTTTCAGCTGCTGCTTAATCTGATTTTGTTTAGCAAATTTAATCACCTGATATAAATCAAAGGGTCATCTAAAAGATTCAAACTTTACAAACCCAGTGGCTACTAAAAGAAGATAAAAGTAAGCAAAACTCTTGAGGCTACAAAAAAAATTTAATCGAGAGAGAGAAAGATTGAGACTTTTGGGAGAGGAGGAAGGAGAGAGAGGTAAGAAGATATTTATTTTTGGGGGGTTGATGACGTGGCAAGAATTTAGAGTACGTGTCATGTGGGACCGAGTCTGCGTGTTGTGTTTTGCGCGTTTCGTGGGTTGATGACGTGGACAAAATCAAATGCTTGGGACTGGGAGGTTTATAAACGCTAAACCGAATCTTTTAACGGAGGATTTTGTTTAGAGCTCATAGTCAACCAACGACGTTTGACTTTTCTTCATCTTTTTTTTTTCTTGCGATTACATTTTCTTTTACAATTGATCTCAGCGTTTTACAGAAACATCAGTGTTAACATCAAATACAGAAACAACACACATTATAAAACACCATTTACAAAGACAGTTTTGCAGCATTGTGTATAGTCAGGTACAAGCTTATTAGCATTTTGGTTATTTCCAAAACAATCTTGGAATCTGAGAGAATAGGATCAAGATAATAAACCAATTACATAATCGAAGTCACAATACCGTTTTGCGATTCTCCCTTCATTGATTGAAACAAGTGTTGCGGCTAGCTTTTCTTGATGTTGCTTGCTTCCTTAGTGCCTTTTCTGCTCCTCCTGCTAGGATCGACTTCTTGACCAAAGTCCCATTGTCCGGGAATCATCTTTGTTTTCCTCTCTATCTAGAGGGGAACTCCCTTTTTATACTTCAGCTTCAACCTTTCATCTACAATCACGTCCAGGGAATCTGGATTCATCAAGCAAAGAAGAACCAACTCTCGCATGTCGTATTTAGGTTTGATCCAAGAAATAAGCTGTACCTCATTAAAAGAGGCAGCATCATCATGTCCATGATTAGTGTGACATATAATCTGAGCCAATCACATTTCTTAGGAACCCAACCCTGTAACGTTTTATCCTACTTAATTTAGCATATTTGATCCGCAGTATACTTAAGAATCCATTATCATAAAAATTTGAGAACTAAAAATGTATCAAGGTCGCACAAGATAGGTTCATTACGGGATTAAAATAAAGATCAGATTTTTTCTTATGAACCCTATAATGTTTTATCCTACTAAATTTGAGAACTAAAAATGTATCAAGGTAGCACAAAATGAGATCGTTATGGGATTAAAAGAAAAGATCACACTATTTTCACATAACATAAGAAGAACTTACATTCGTCAAAGATCATTGGTTAGTACCAAAACACGGAAGGAACCAGCGAACATCTCCAACGATCTGTCCAAATGTTTGAAAGGTCTGAGTAGAAATCTCAAAGGCAGTAACTTCATGGTGGAACTTAAAAGCTTGACAAAAATAAATGGAGTTTTTCTTAATACCTGTTATACCTTTGGTTGGCAAAGTAACACTCAAATCCCAAACCAGAGCTTCCTCTTCCCCAAAAGGATACACTTCCTTCCACGTCTTCCCGTCATTTCTATACACTCTAAAATAATCCCTCTTGCCAGATCGCACACGCAACACCATCAGAACATCTCCGGACTCAGTAAGTCTAATCCCGACCTTCACATGAGGCAAGCTAGTCACAAACAAACCATTTGGGATGAAGGGACAAGTGTATGGATGTTTCCTAATGTCTCTAAGAGAACCCGAATCATCGAAACCAAAGATTTTGATGCTACCATCTCGAGTACACATGTAAAGCTTGTTATCCTTAAACGCCAAATCCACACACCCATTAAATCTTCGAAACCCTCGCCATTCTTCATCTCCATCTTTGCAATAAGCTATGTAATCGCATCCCGTTGTGTGTTCATACAAACTCCACATAACAAAGTACTCATGAGTTCTTTCATCTACCCACAAAATCGCATTCCTAATCTCTACCCCGAGACGACCCCTGAACCATTCACCAGAAGCTCTATCGAACAAACACTTACCTCGTCTGTTGAAATTCGAAGCCGGGAGGTCAAGGATCTCGAGCGTGAAGGGGTTCAAGATGTAGAAATTAGCGTCCTCGTCTAACATCAAAATCCAGTTTCGACAAGTCGACAAAACACGATCTTTGGCGAAATCACCCAGAGACTCTGTTCGATAAAACCTATCTTCTTCAGTGCTAAATAGTTTCCAGTACTTACCCATCTCGCACTCGGAATCGTAGAGAATCAACCATGGGTTCTGATTCTTCTTAGGCGAGAAAAATCTCGAAGCCTTGTTCCAGCTTGAACAAATGATTTTGGCCTAGAATCAACGACAAGACGTCGGAAGGAAGTTCCGGCCAATCGGGATTTCTCGGCATCTCTCTCTGATCGATCGTCTTCTCTTTAATTCTCGAGTTATATATAATCCCACCGACAAAGAGAAGAATAAGAAAGGCTTTAAAGCCCTAATACTGGGTCGGTTAAGCCCACGAACATGCAAACTTTCAATATTAGTTATATTTATATGTTAAATAGAATATGTATCCGTTTTAATATTTATAAAACCAAATACATTAGTCGTATTTTGGATATTTTGAGTAATTTTTTATGTTTTGGATAGTACGGGTAAAAAGTAACTAAATGTATCTGAAAAATAATCAAATTTGTCATTTTTTCGGGTATATCATGTGGGTACTTTCCGGCACACTTGGATACTTTTATGTAAAATGGGTATAAAAATAACAATTTTAAACTTGTACTCATTAATTTTCGATACTTTTCCTGCTTCAGTTATCCAAAGTGATCGAACTAGAGAGGACCCGAACGACCAAAATATCTTGCGAGTCCTAAATTGGTATTGAAATCCTAAACGTGAAATACCTGAAAACTGAATTACCCGATTCGACTCAAACCGATTACCCGAATGCCTAGAGCTACAATCACCATTCCCCAAAATCCGATGATCAAACCGAAGTAAACCCATTTAATTTGATTGGATGAGTATGCATGGTTGAACAAATTAATCGGATCCAAAAACAAAACCCGAAGAATCGAATATCAGAACCGAAACAAACAAAAATTAAAAAAATATCAAAACGACGAGTTTGTTCAACTTCATTCCATTATAAACTTTAAATTATAGTAAAAACGTTATTGCATATTAAAAATAAAAATGGATTTATTTTATATTAAAAAAAATTTTGTTAGTTGTTCATTAAAGCAAATCACACTTTATTTTAAAACAAAAAAAATGATGGGGTAATACATAAAGAAAAAAAAAGACCGAAAATGTAAGTATAAAAAATTAATAATGCTGAAATTATTGAACAAAAGATTGGAACGAATTCCTAAATTTCAGGAAGGTAAGAACAGACGTGAGCCGTCAGATCATAAAGACAGATGAGGAGAGATTTTGACCTGAGTAGCTGGGGTTTAATCTCTGTTGTACACGTGGTCTCATTTGACTCGTTAAAATCCATGCTCTTCGAGATTTTTCTGACACTTCAAATTTGGTAACCGGCTAAAACCAGTCGAAATTTTCATTTGACCTACCCCACTAAATAAAACATTTGCAAAGATAAGGAGATTCGTATATATAATTATATGGACAGAAGAACATATACTTTTTTTAGGTCATTTTCATTTTTCTTTAGCAACTAGAAGCAGTTATAAAATCAGTGTAGCCATAAACTTTTAAAATGAAAGCACAATTATCTACGTATAATATTTTCTTATACGGTTTAGGAACCAAATAATTTATGTGTATTAATTCAAAAGAATTGAGAGCCAAAATTGATGATTCATTTGGTTCCTTTCAAATTGAGTCTTGTTAATTTAAACTCTGGATGTAAAATAAGTGTCAAAGCGTACTAAAGATGAAAAAATGCGAATGAAGCCAACTACGATTACACGAAGAACATCGTGTGAAAAAATAGAATATCAGGTGCGATGGTGAATATCGTCCGTTAACTCAACAACTAAAGGTCCAAACTTTTTAAAAAATTTTGAAAAAACATTTTTATTAATTAAAATAGTCTAAATTTTTTTATGTGTCTATTATTAGTTTATAACAAATTATAAGGTTAAAAGTTTGCATAAAAGTATTTTCAAAGCTACTAAAAATGTTTCAAAAACCAAAACATTGAGACGGTCTTGTTAAAAGTTGTCATAACATCAAATTGTTTTGATTTTGTGTCATATTATTATATATTGAGGTACTTCCTATATATGTTTTCACAATCTTTTTTTAAGTGATATGGTTTAAGTTGATTCATGCAAGTATTTTTCTTTTTACTCTTTGTTTTTGAAATTTTATTATAAAAAAATTTACGTTTTCTTTAAAAGATTACACGTTCTTTACATTAGAACGTATAATTCGTGGATGTTAAAAAAATAACGAGATCACCATATTATGTACACTCTTTTATATATGCGAATGAATATCCGGCACAATTTTGTGAGACGAACATATATATATGCAAACATACTAATATAACCCCGCCTATTAACGATAACATATGCTTTTTGTGTTCAAAATTGTGAATATGAGTAAACGGAAATTTGCCCATGCTTTGCATGGTTTTAGTACTATATTGCAGTTTAACATATGTTAATATGTTTTAATACTATATTGCATGCATGCGTTTCTCTAAACTTTAATATTAATATGTTGTTATTTAATATTTTACTTAATTTTTTAGTAATTAAAAAAGTCAACTGAATATAAAGTTACAATCACATATATTCAAAACTCTACGATTCTACATAGTTAAACTGTTATCGTCAACAAAGATTAAATTTTTATAGCGATATGATATATCGTTTTTTATCCTTACGATTTTTTTCCTTTAACTTTTTGTTTCTTATGTTTTTTTTCCATTAAATCATTCTATAATATTTTTATGAGTCGCTAAATTTTTTGACATAATTTTTTCCTTTGTACTTCGTATATAGATTGAGTAATTTCGTTTCATTTTTCGAAATTTTAATCATAACAATGTGACTAAAAAAATGAAAAAGAATATAATAGTTTTATCTTTTTATTTTTCTTTTGTAAAATGTAAAAACCAAAAAACTTTTTTTTTGATAAAGAACCAAAAACCATTTTTAAAACTACCAACATTTTAGATACATATTTTTCTTTATTAACTGATTCTCATGTTCGTATTGTGTGTCAATTAGTTATTTATTTAATTGTTTTAGTTTAATTATTAATTTATTAACAATAGTAATTATTTTTCTACTTCGATAATAGTATAGACTAGAGTTTTGTCACCATATTTTAAAATTTTGACACTAAATTCAAAATTCACCCTTCTCAAAAAGACAAACACACAAGTTGCACGTTTTTTACTTTCCGAACCGGAAACCGGAATAACCGGTATCCAAATGCCGAGAAAGATGGAACCAATAATAATTTATAATGTTTGTTCCTTTGTTGCCACTAACTACGGCTTGCGTCCCATCACCATATAGTTTATTTTTTCTCTATTCGCCGACGATATCTTTTTCGTCCGGCGAAGCTATTCTTCAAACTCTTCAAATCTCCGGCGGCCAAATCTCATGGCCATGTCTCCGTCGCGATCGAGCTTTTCTTCGGCTTGATTGTTCTTTCTCCGCCGTGCTTTGATTAATTCAAAATCTATAAGTTCTCTCTGATTTTCCCTACTCCGGTAGCTTTTCATCGATGAAATGTGATTTTTTTATCTCTGTAAATTCCGAGTAGACGGCGATCGCCGGATTTGTTGGTTAGATACTTAGATTTGTGTGGGAATCTGTTAGCTTTGATCAGTGTGTGAGGATTTGACGAAATAGTTGTGGTTGGTTCTTGTGAAATCTGTGTGTGTGTGTGTGTTGTTTGCTATAGTTGACTTTTGAGATTAATGCTGGATCTCAATCTCGAGTTCGACTCGGCCGAGTCTACTCAGAACGGACGAGATTTGGATTCTGTGAAGAGGGTTTCACAGGATCAGATGGATGAATCGGTGACGTCGAACTCCTCCGTCGTCAATGCTGAGATCGATGGTGAGGAGGAGTTGTGTTCCACACGGTTTCAATTTGAAATATTGAAAGGAAGAGGAGGCGGAGAAGAAGAAGAAGACGAAGAAGGAGAAGAAGAAGAAGAAGGAAGGAGTGAATTGATGACTAGAGAGTTTTTTCCTGTTGCTAAAGGTGATGGATATGGTTTGGAGTTTTCGGATTCAGGCGCACAAAGTTCCAGGAGCTCCGTTGATATCTCCTTCCAGGTGGGCAAACAAGGCGGAGACTTGCTCGGTGGTGGCGGCGATGCTGCACGGGTGGTGATGCAGTCACCATCACAGCCTGTGAAGAAAAGCAGGAGAGGACCAAGGTCAAAGAGTTCGCAGTATAGAGGCGTCACTTTCTACCGGAGGACAGGAAGATGGGAATCTCATATCTGGTTAGTTATCTTTTAGATTGTCCTTCCTTGAGTTAGTGGTTGTGTTATTTGTTCGGATATGGATCTTAGATTTGGTCTTAATCTTTTTGTTTGTGTTTTGTCGATTTCTCCGTGTTGCAGGGATTGTGGTAAACAAGTTTACTTAGGTATGGATTCAATTGGTTTTATCTCTGTGAACTGATTTCTGCTGTGCTCTTAACTCTATGATGAAGCTTATCTTTTGAATTCAATAGGTGGGTTTGACACTGCCCATGCTGCCGCTAGGTAATGCCTTTGGGAGGTTATATGTGTGTTTGTATGATCCAATTTGATCCTTCAACTGCTTTTCATTATGATACAATAACATAAGCGTCTCACAACTGCTGGTGTAGGGCGTATGACCGAGCTGCTGTCAAGTTCCGGGGTTTGGAGGCTGACATCAATTTCCTTGTTAGCGATTATGAGGAAGATCTCAAGCAGGTTTTGATTTCAGATGTAGATGTAGACCGTAGAATGAAGGCACGCATGCTTTGATGTGTTCTTATCTGGGTTTCCAAACTTTCCAGATGGCGAATCTTACCAAAGAGGAAGTTGTGCAAGTACTTCGCAGACAGAGCTCAGGGTTCTCAAGGCATAACTCAAGATATCAAGGAATTGCTTTGCAAAAGATTGGTGGATGGGGAGCTCAAATGGAGCATTTTAGTGGAAACATGTACTCAACTTCTCCCTGGATCTTATTTTGGGCTCTTACACTAGCTATATTCTTTGTAGTTTTTGTCTGAATGTGGTTGTCAGTCATTGCTCAAAAAGAGTTAAGTGTCTCACATGAAAAGTTAGAATCATTTGTTGGAAAATCCATATGTGATTGTGGGTTATATCTGTAGATTCTGATGGCTATGATACAGTTATACTATCTTGGGTGATTGTATCTGCGCATAAGCTGCATTCTCTTGGTGATCTTAAATCACAATAAGATGAAGCTTTTTCTATCCGTAAGTGTCTATCTTTTAGAAAATCTTGCAAGACTAATTGCTTAGATTCTTATGGATTTAGGGCCTGTGACAAAGCAACCATAAGATGGAATGGTAGGGACACCGCGTCCTTCATTGAGCCTCATGCATCCCGGATGACTCCTGAGGCAGGTAATGTAGTTGATACGCAAGGTTCCTTTCTTGTTTAACCGGCAATGCTATTGCAGCTTTTGCTGCAGTCCTTTATATCTCTGCTCAATATGAGAAGCTATTACTAAATTGATAACTTGTTTGTCTGATATCTTTATTTAGCTAATGTTAACCTCAACTTGGGAATCTCTCTTTCACTGGGAGATGCTCCACAACAAAAAGATAGGGCCCTCCGGTTTCACCATGTCCCTAATAGTATCTTATGTGGAAGGAACTCCAAGGTGCATTTTTCTCTGTCGCGCATCTTTTATGATTTACTTTACTTGCATATGGACTTTGCTGCAGCCATCAGTCAAATGTTCTTTCTTTATCACTCAAAGCTACTTTCCCATTAGCTTTCTAGAGCTCTCATGGCTCTTCCGTGACTCATTAATTTCTTGCCCTTCCATTTGATCCATATTTACAGATGAAGAACCACATGGCTGCAGCCACATGTGATACGTCTTTCAATTTCTTGAAGAGGGGTTCAGACCATCTTATTAATCGGCATGTCCTTCCTTCTGCGTACTTTTCACCCATGGTAAATATCATAACACCCATCTCTTTCTGTTTCTTACTGCCACTTATAACTTATTTAATCTTTGTCCGAAACTAGAACACCATATGATTTAGAAAGACAACTTTAAAACTTACCAAACTTAAACCCGACCCCTTAGTAAAAGTAGTGTGTGCCATTTCAGTTAGATGTTAAGCAGGTAGTTACTATCTTGCATTTCATCAGTTAAGTGTTCGAGATCGACACTGTGATATTCTTTTGGTAGAGTTCTATGTTGTGATATCTGCATAACTGAACTGGAAAACGAGAATATCTCCTGTTCTATGTTTCGATGAGTATTCTCCTGCGCTTAAAGTGCAGTTCTTGTCTCTTCAGGAAAGAACACCAGAGAAAGGTCTTATGTCACATTCTCCTCACAGCTTCCCAGCCAGCACATGGCATGGGCAAGATCAGTCCAGTGGTGGGACCGCCATAGCAGCTACAACACCAGCTCTGCTCTCAAATGCAGCATCATCAGGATTCTCACTCTCAGCTACACGCCCGCCACCTTCATCCACAGCTACTCCTTCTCCTCAGCCTTTCTTAAATCTGAATATGCCCGGTCTCTATGTCATTCACCCATCTGATTACATATCTCAGCAACAGCAGCAACACCGTCTCATGAACCACTCACAGCCACCACCGTAGCTTCCTGTTTCCTCCGCCAAACTCAAGGTAACACCTCCTGAGAAACTCCACTTTTCATGGAAAACATACGAATCTTGATGGATAAAACTTGAATGAAGAAGAAGAAAACGTCTAGTGAATAGAATAAGGCATGGTTTTGTAGCATTATCCTCCTCTATGTCTTTTCATTCTCGGTCAATCCGAAACACATAATCGGGGCATTAGTTTTCTCAATGTCCTCTAAAACTAGAAGTAGTAACATTCTTCTTACGTGAACTTGCAGGTTCTAAAACACCCTGAAATTGGAATAACTTGGAACCGACCGTGGAAGATCAATATCCCAAAGTCTATTTGCACTATATTGCCATTGTTTTGGTTATCATTCGTCGTTTGATTTGTAACTTAAACTAAGGGTTAATAACAATACAGACACCCAAAGTCATATTACCATAATGTCTCCGAGATTAATCCAAACAATTTATGTACAATGTATTATATTTATATATGAAGCTATTGGGAGATGTTTTGTTGCAACCACACAAGATTAGAGGAGATAGTGTGTATAGCCAGGGACAACACAAGACATGATAAATATGCTAAGATTCAGAAATGAGAAACTCTTACATGAACTCAATAGTCAATACACAACAACAAAAGTCTTGATTTCAACTTAAAAACTTAACAAGACAGAGACCACTAACAGTAGCTGATAATACTTAGGTGCCACTCAAATCAACAATGCATAAGACTTATTTTAAAGGATCATTTGCGGATAATGTAGACTTTGATTGTGTGAACTACATTTCCACCATTCTTCTTTAGCTCGAATATCATCTTATCCGTTGTCTTCACTTTGTTCCTTCTTATCACACTTCCAAACTTCTTGATAAACACACAACCGTTCGTCTGAATCTTGACTTCGTTCACCAACTTACCAAACTTTTTCACCAGCGGGTCTACTACGGTTATGTTCTCCGAGAAGTTTAAGCCATAGTCGTTTATAACGTGAGCCGGTATGCGCTGCATTATGAGAAAAACATCATAAAACATTGTGTGAAAACTGATTCATATATTGATGCATTCACATAAACCCAACTATGTTACACTGAAGTGAGTAAAGCTCTTTAACATTCTTACCAATTGGCTTTTCTTCTTCGGATTTAGGGTCATTTTGAAGGACGGGTTATCGCGATCGTCCAGATACTGCCCATCATCATCATCATCATCATTAGCCTCACCCTCGGCATCATCATCATCGTCATCAGCCTCACCCTCGGCCTCAACATCTACACCCTTAGCAGCAGAATCACTAGCATCATCACTAAGTTTAGTTTTCACTAAACTTCTAAGCCTTTTACACGTTGTGTAGCCATAAATGCAGAAATTAAAAAGCCGAGAGCCGTCGAACTCAAACACCAAGAACTCTCCACCGGCGAGATTTTCGTCTTTTACAATCTTCTTCCACCCATTAATCATAACAAATTTCTCAACATCATCATCATCACCATAGCATTTCCTCAACTCCAACTTCGAAACATTTCCGTATATGCTTTTAACAATCACTTTTCTAGGCAATGAGTTTGGTATGAAGCTGTTGAAAGAAATGGGTAGTGTCTGCAAAAAGGATTCAAAAGTAAAAAATCTACCAATGAAGATGAGAGAAAAAAACAGAGAAGCCGAAACAAGAAGTGAAGACAATGTTTTTTTCTTACCAAATCATCTCCAGATTCATCAGATAAGTAGACTTTAAAAAACTTTGGAAGACGACCATTTTCAGAATTTCCTGTTCCAAAATACAGAAAATATGATACATTTTTTCAATTCGAGAAACAAGAACAGAGAAGAGTCTAAAGGAGAAACCTTTGTTCATTGTCACTTCTTTGGGATTTTATCTTTAGCTCTCACAAACACTAATTTATTTTGTGGAAGCGAAGGCGAAATCTTGAAAGAAAAGAGCGTCTGTTGAGTAACTTGACCACTGGAGCAAAAACTTGCAAAAACAGAGCGTCTCTTGTGTTCTTACCCTCGATCTTGTGCTCTTAAGCTGCGATTTTGGAATCTTGATTTGAAAGAAAGAGTAAAGAAAGTTCTTTATATTATTTTTTCCAGATCTCAAAGTCTATGTTGAGTGTTGAGTGAGTTTGTATCGACCACTGGAGCAAAAACTAGCAAAAAACAGAGCATCTCTCTGTTTCGATGCTTATTACTTCAAATAGAAAAACAGACCACTTATAGTATTCCCTTAACTCTTTTAACACAAAAATATCGCCAAGGCCTAAGACCCAGTACGAAATGGGCCTATAATTTGAAGGTAGCACTTTAATTTTATCAGATGCTCTTGCTGTTAGGAGAGCTAGCTTTCAGGTTCGGTTCTGGATCCGATATTGTGAATTTTGAGTGATTCGGATATAGGATTTTAGAAACCATACAAATCCGTAGGTTGAGCAGATGGCTCGGGTGCGGATCGGGTATTTCGGATAGTTTGATTCTTAGGTCGAGGATTCATTTAAATATTTTTTGAATTCGATTCAGATTCGGTTCTTTCAAGTATTTATCCTAAAAAGCAAAAGGGAACCTATATTTGTTCGAGTATTTTGGTTACTTAATACCATAAAAGTTAGAGATACCCAAAAATATGAAAGAATATTCAAAATATTCGAAAATATCTAAATTATCGAAAATACTCAAATATTTTTAAAAACTAATATTTTGGATTATAAAAATATAATTTTAGATATATATATAGATAATATTTTCGAGTACATAATTATATTTCAGATATTTCGAGTGCTAATTAGGTTTTGGTTCTCTGACTCGATTCTCGATTTTTTTTTCGGATTTTGAGGTTAGAGTTCGTTGTGGTATTTTGTCGGCTCCATATGGATTCTTCAGAATCCAATTATTTTGGCCATCCCCAAAAAGACGGATAAAAATATGCTTTGTTCGGTTCGACTTAGATTTTTAAAATTGAACCGACTAACACTCAAAATTTTGTAAATATCGGTTTGGTTTAGCTATGTTGAATCAATTTTATCCGAAAGTAACCAAAAGTATCAAAAAATTATCCAAACAGTACCGAATATACTTTAAAAATATTTGGTAAATCAAAAATTAAAACCTGTTAAATTAAACTGATAAAGTTCTAAATCCATTGACCAAAATCTTGAATGATCTTCGTATCCTAGGTTGCAAAAGGGTATGTTTACTTGTCAAGTTTAAAGCTTACAAAAGAACTTTTCTTTTGCCTCCCATATTCTTTTGTTGAAATGGTGTAAGAGATGATGATTACTAAGTAAATAAGTTTGCTTGTTTTTTAATTTCTTTCTCTCTAACTAACTAACTAACTAACTAACTAGCATCAATGAAGACAAACTTTTGCTATTACATGTTGATGACAGACACACAAACAACATCATGAGAGATAGATTAGAATAAACAACATCAACATTGAGATTTAGGAACTAAGAACTCTTACTTAAAAAACCTTAATAGACCATAGACATTATCTTGACTAAACCTATAGGATTATTTAGTGTTCTTACATATTTTGGTGCTGAGTACTAACAACATGGAGGCCTTTATCAAGAGATCATCCACTTATTACAAGGACTTTGATTTGGCGAAATGAGACGGTTCATCTCCCTCTCTAACTCATGGAAGTGCAAGTCATAGGTCTTTACTACTTTAGCTGGTCATCTTCACCATCAATCTTCTTCAAGAATCCATAAGAACCTATCACAAATTTAGCATACAAAAGAAAATAAAAGACAATGCTGCTCAATTAGCTTTCCAAATACAAAAGTTTCTATTGTACCTTTCCCTATTCTCTCTGTCTTAACCCCTCTCCTTCTCTCATTATCATCATCAGCTTTATCATCAGCAGCAGAACAAAGAACCATGATATCATCAGTAGATTTACCTTTGTCACCATAATCTTGAAAATCACTAACATCATTACTATTAGATACTATCATATCTTCACTAGATTTATCTTCTTCCCTAGAATCACCATCACCATCATCGCCATCATCACTTGATTTATCTTCATCACTATATTCTTGATCATCATCACCCTCATCATCATCACTAAGAACTATGATCTCATCACTAGAACTGTCACATTCACCATCAAATTTATCTTGGATCTCTTTAGTTTTCACTGAACTTCTAAGCCTTTTACACGTTGCGTAGCCATAAATGCAGAAATTAAAAAGCCGAGAGCCATCAAATTCGAACACCAAGAACTCTCCACCGGTGAGATCTTCGTCTTTTACAATCTTCTTCCATCCATTAACCATTACAAATTTCTCAACATTATCATCATCATCACCATAGCATTTCCTCAACTCCAACTTCCAAACATTTCCATATATGCTTTTAACAATCACTTTTCTAGATAAAGAGTTTGGTATGAAACTGTTGAAAGAGATGGGTAATGTCTGCAAAAAGATTCACCAGTAAAAATCTACCAAATGTAAGAAAAAACAGAGAAACGGAAACAAGAAACAGAGTGAAGACAAAGTGTGTGTTTTTGTTTTACCAGATCATCTCCAGATTCATCAGGTAAGTACACTTTAAAGAACTTTGGAAGACAGCCATCTTCAGAGCTTCCTGTTTCAAGTGCAAAAAGTATGATACATTTTTCAATTGGAGAAACAAGAACAGAGAAGAGTTCTAAAGGAGAAACCTTTGTTCATTGTCACTTTCTTTGAGCTCTTCTTGTCTTTAGCTCTCAGAAACCCTAATTTCTTTTGTGGAAGTGAAGGTGAAATCATGAAAAAAAGAAAGAGAAAAGCTTGTTTATTGCTCCCATCTCATGGTTTTGCTTTGGGAAAATTTTGCCTTTTGTAGCTTAAAACAGAGGGTGTCCTCTGTTAAAGGCTTATGGTTTTAAATGGGAAAAGAAAACATTAACGGTACCACAAACCGAATAAATCCGGTTTACATCGAACCGAAAAAACTAATAAGCAGTCTGAAATAAAAATCAATTTGGCTATATAATATTTCTAAAATTTTGTATAGCTTGATAAATATGAACAACAAAACAATGAAAAATATCGTAAAATATCACCAAAATACTTTTTTCATTCTAAAAATACCAAAATCAATTAGGTTTCAATAATACTATTTTTTCCCAACCATATTTCGATATTTCTAAGAATTTTTCTTTGGTCGGCAAAACAAAATTTTTTAAAAATGATATTTTTAGTAATTGTCCCAAAATTATTTAATTGAAAAATTGCATTAAATCGAGATCTGAATTGGATCCGGTTAATATTGACATTTACATCATAACCGAAATTTCAGATTTGATCAGAGGACCAAAAGTAACGCCAAGGCCCATAAAACGAGAAATGGTCTTAGAGAGCTCGGCCCAATATAATTTGTTAAATGATAGTTTTGTCCTGAGAGGATACAATAAGAGCAGAGCGATAGTGAAGTATACGAAAAGGGTAATTTAGTCATTTCGATTGTATTGACTGTTTCGATTTGCCTTTGCTGTCGCCCTCTTCTCTTTCGATTTCAATTTTTTTTTTGTCAACCTCTTCCCGCTTACACGGCCGGAAAATTTTTAACGTCTTTCTTTCAACAGTCGAATCAACGTTCTCCTCCGACCAATTTTCCGATTTCCGGCGAGAGGATTCTTCGACTGAGTTTCTATTTTCCGAAGAGATCTTCTCATTGTAAGTAGAAAAACCCTAGTGATTGCGATTTTTCCCCTTCTTCAGATCTCGGAAGCTGCTGCTAGGTTTTGAAGTTTTAAGGGTGAGAAAGAGAGGATAGTGATGGAGAAAGATCTATTAGATCTCTCTGGTGAAGATGAAGAAGATTATTGGCTTCTGAAAAGCACACCGAAGAAAGGCGTTACGTCTGCTGAAAAGTGTTGCTTTGATAGCTCACGGCTCCGAATCCCTAGATCGAATCCTACTCGTCCTCCCTTTTCTCCGATTGGTTAGCACTTCGATTTTTCGGAATCTGAGCTTCGTTTTGATCATTTATTTCTCCTTTCCTTTACAGTGTTTGAATACATTTGTTTGAATTAGATGGCATTATGTGGTATGCATTTGTGGTATTTTGCGGATAAATCGAAGATCGATTTTTGCTTCTTTTTGCAGGAAGAGTAACGGGAATTAACAGTACGGAGCAGCCGAGCTCTTCTGCTGATACAGAAAATGTAGGCAAGGAGAATACTAGTGGGAACAGATGTGAACTGCCTAAATTGAGCGTTGAGCGGCAAAAGATGAAAAAGAAGAAGAAGAACGCGGGTTTTAACTTGCGGAAAAGCTTAGCGTGGGATAGAGCTTTCTCAACAGAAGAAGGTGACTGCTTATGGTTTTCTTTACACTTTTCTTTTCTGTTAGATTTTATTCTCCTGTTTGTTGGATTGGTCTAGGGTACTAAGATGGTTGTGAATCAGGTGTTCTGGATCCGGTTGAGTTATCGAAAGTAACTGGAAATGCTTGTCAAATTGGTGGAGAATTGTTATCTGCCATTCAAGAAGAGTCAATGTCAGCTTCCAAATGTACTAGTGTTTCACCAGGACTACAAGCTCTTGAAGAGAATTTATTTAGTGACTTGCCTGTGAATAGTAAAAACCGAGGGAAGAAGATTGTGAGTGGCATACTGCCAAAGTACATATCACCATCTAAAGCCCAATCTTCCATGGTGAGTTCGTGAGAGTGATCTGCTGTTTCTTGCAATAATTCCATTTCTAGCTTGAAAAGGAGAGATTTTGAGGTGCATTCTATCTAATTGTCGGATTTCTGCACTATAGGCCCAGAAAAAAGTTAGCTCAGCAGTGGATTTGAGGAGCGGTTCCAAACGCAGTGGCTGTCCTCGGCCTCCGCCTTCATCTTCATATCCTTTTTTTACTTAAGAGTACTTGGTATCAAGGCAATCATCATCACTGGCTGCTTCCATGCTTTTCTGGTTTTGTTCTCTTTGTTTGTTAACCTTAACTCCTTTGAACCGTGAAAAGACCTGCGAATGTGCATACAAAAAAACCAGTAAATAGGGAGCTGATTACTTCTAAAGTTTCTACGACCAAATCTGATCCGCTTACAGTTGGAAACAACATGAAAAAGACTACGCAAAGTCCAAGCAAAGTGAAACAGAGTCACCCTACCCAATCAAGTATGTCCACATTTCATTAGGAAACAAAAACTATGCATCTCATAGCGTTATTTTTTCATACTATTCCAACGAATTCATGTGCTTATATCCTTTGTGTAAACGCTACGTGATTGCATTACCTTGATATTACTTTTGATACGACAGAGAACTCTCAGAGGAGCATAGGATCTACAAGCCTTTCAAAAAACATTCCTAGCACCAAGGGTAAAACAAAATCCAGCCTGGCGAGCAACTCTTCAATTCCTAAGCCCTCTCTTAAGCAAGTTAGAAGAAATGTGGTAAAGCTATGCTTCCCTCTGCAAACAATATAGAAAATAGATTATCCACTAGACATTTGCAGGAAATGTTTTCTTTCCCAAAGTCTTCCAACTGAGAGACGAGAGTAACGAACTGCATTTTTCTTGAAATTTAGATAAGCAAAACATCAGAAATTCCTTCAGTGTCCAACTTACAGCATGCTGCTGTTGGGAAGTCCAGCGTTGGCCCTATGACTTCATCTGATGTGCCTATGGTTGGTCATGCATCACATAATACTGACTCTAGTGTAATCACTATGGCTACCTCGTCAGTTCAAAGTTATTGCAGTAGAGTTGGAAACACGCAATCCACAGTGTCACGACTGGGAAAGCCATCAGGTTTAAGAGCACCATCACCTTCAATTGGCTATTTCAGTCAGGTATATTACTGAATTACACGTGATATCTTTAAGTTTGTTGAAGCTCACAACTATTGTTTTGTTTTCTTAATCTCTCATACTTCATATTCCCGATGTTTGCAGGCCGATTCTCAATCATCTCACAGTGCAGGAGACAAACATAGTCAGCTTTCCAGGTCTGATGTTCGTTCAGTTTCTGGTGTTTCTTCGATCCCTGTCCTCAAGAAACCTCAAGTTGCTGAAAATGTTCCTGGTGTCAGCTTCAAGGCAGCAACTAGAAACACTGGCAGTTCAGCTGCAGTTTTTTCTGCTCAATCTATAGTATCCAATTCTTCACAAGAAATGGAAAAAACAGACTTGAAAAGTACTGGGGAAGTAGAATCCAAAGTGTCGTGTTCTCCACTGAGTTCTCAGATAAATGAAATCCTGCAGCATCCATGTATCATTCAAGGTGATACTGAAAAATTAGTTCTGGATGGTGCATCTGTTTGTACCTCTGAGAATATTTCTACCGGAAAGTGTGAGGAATTCCAGAGTAACAATAAGCTGGTGCCCTCAGGCTGCAAAAGTGGTGTGAAAGAAGGTAATATGTCTGATGATAATAGGGATGAGAAAAGGAAGTTCTGCTGCTCAGAAGAGGAATATTGTGCTTCACTGCGGAAACATGGTCCAATTTTCAAAGATTCTACGGATTCTCCAATGCAGGGTCCTTCTGGCAGCGAGTTAAGTGTGTTTAATAACTGCTCACAGTTGAAAGTTAGTAATCCCGTTGAAGAAGTTATTTGTACGACCAACGGTGAAGATATTGATACACTGGATGTACATGGACAATCCCTAAATCAACGCGTCCACTTTGGAAATGATGGCGAGATTAGTCCTTGCCTTTCTAGCGAAAAACAAGATGTGTTAGTTGTTTATCAGTCTAATGAAAGTGTAGCAAAGCAGCCAGAGGTTTTGGATTCCTTCCCTGCAGAAACAGCCGTTGGGAGTTTTGATTCAACAAAAAGTGATGTAGATGATATATCTTCAGAAAATCAGTTAGGTAATACTGGTTCTGTTTTCGTTCCTTTGGGGCCTGCTAAAGCACCAGTTTCTGTTCAATCACCATGCAGCCATCGTGAGGAAAATGCTATGCCAAACTCTGTTCTGTGTGATCATAACATGGTGTGTGATGGTCAGGATGTGTTAAAAACGGAGATGATAACTGAAGAAAGCAACAGCACAAAGGCAAATTGTGAGGCTGATTTCCTTGGTCCATTTTCTGCTTGCAAAGACTGGTTTAGAGAATCTGAAGAACAGTGTTTCCCGCGCGAATCAATCCTCGAGGATACTCATAAGATAGATGTCTTGACAAGGGACAGAAGAGCAGATAAAGATGATGGTCCTGATATGCAGATAGACTACTTAACTAGTTCACCTGATGTTAAACAGAACATGGAACAAGTGAAATTACTAAGGTCTTCCTCTGCTGAAGTTAGGATGGAGGATAAACCTTTGGAACTATCTCATGGATGCTTATCTGAAAAACGAACATCTGAAAAGTATATGCAAGACAATGGTTCCAGTGTTCCAAATATATCTGATTTTAAGGCTGATCAACTTGGAATATCAGATGGTTGCTCTCCAGCGAAGGATGTACCCGGTGCTGCTTTATCTTATTTAAGTGAGCAGCTTGAAGATTACTCAGGTGTGGAAGACATGGATCTGGTTACCGAGTCAGATTGTTCAGACCAAGAGCCTGAGGATAATATGGAGCTGAAAGAGGTGGGTCTGGCTACTGAGTCAGAACTCATTAATGACCTCGATGAGTTTTCTGTCAAGGGCATAATTAATCAAGAATATCTCGAGATAACAACCATCCATACTGAATCGGACCTGTCTGTAGAAACTAAAACTCTACTAAGCGAATCAATCAGTTCCTCGGCTTCTGTATGTGGAAATCCTGAGCATCTACATGAGGACACACAATTTTCCAGAAACTCTGAAAGCATATTGAAAGAGGGTTCAAGTTCTGGACATACTGACCACAACTATATTGGAGAAGATAAAATCCAGAGAGATACTGAAAAGGATTTAAACGTTCAGGTTACTGATCAAGAACTCAGCCCTCAAGATGATAAAATTCAAGTTGTGAAGACTTCTCATGATCCTGTAGCATTTGCGACCACAGAGGAAGAATCAGGAGCTCCACTGTCCATGAATGAGGGTTTCACGGTCAAAGATGATATGCAGCCTAACGAGTTGAATGTGCCGAGCGATTCCATTTTGATTTCAGAAAGCCGGGATAAGACGATACTACTGTAAGTCATCTAATCCAGCTTTCACTTAGTAAACCTTTTCTATTACTTCAGCACGGTTTATTCTAACAGTTGGCTGATAAATCCATGTTTCAACAGGGATGCAGCGAAACCTGACCCTATTGTTGTAAAGCCTCGTGATGCTATTCCATTTTCTGACGAGTGGTTAGCTGCAATTGAAGCTGCTGGGGAGGTATAAATTTCTTAATTTTTATGAAACCATGATGTGAACTAAATATCCACTTCTTGTTATTTCAAATGAAATAGTAGCAATTGTCAATGCCTCCGCAAATCTTTTCGGGTTAAAAATGCAGGAAATTTTAACATTGAAAAGCGGACGTGTACAACATTCACCGACCGAAAAATCTGTTCCTGAACCAGGTCCATGGTCTCCGGTATAATCCTCTCTCCCCCTATCATTACCATCATAGTCCTAACTGTTGAAGTGTTCATCTCTTCTTGTATTCTGTATAAACTTTCATATAACTGATACACCGATCAAGTAACTCTGTTGCGTATATGATGAATTGATGTATCAATAAGATTTTTGGTTTTTAAAAATGAAGTCAATTTTATTGTGTTTTGGGATATGTATGAACAGGTGAAGAAGAAGAACAATCAAGGAGTAGGACCATTTGATTGTACCAAGTATACCAACAAAGGTCTTCCTCCTCCTGCTTTAGATTGAAAAATCTATCTATGGCTTCTTCTAACGTAACCATTCTTTTCGATGTTTCTTTTTTTTATAACAAGTAGAAGGTAAAAAACTACAAGCTCCTTATTTTTAATGTACTTGAGAAATAAAATTGTGTAGAAAGAAAGAATAACATGTTATCTATTCATAATGTTTTCTTTTATAAATTACATTCCCTACGTTTGTAATTTGTTCTTTGATGGTAAATTATTTATTTTGATAACATTTCTTATGCATAATATAATGAATATGTTGAATGCATAACCATGATGTTGTCATTTATCTGCTACCTAAAATAAATAGGATTTTGTAGCCATATACAATAAATACCCTTTATTTTTGGTAATAGACTAAAATTTCTAAGACTAGGAGATTTTATGTGGCCGGGTAATTTTGAATTTTGGTACCAAACTAGGGGTGGGTGAACCAGAAAAAACGGACCGAAAAATCATGCTAAAAATTGAATCAAAATTAAACCGGATTTCTACATTAATAGTTACTAATTTTAAACTACCGAACTGAAATATTTCAAATATCCGAAAGTATTTAAAAATATCTAAAATTAACCGAAAATACTCTAAAACTTAAAATGGTTACCTAATTCAATCAAAATTGAACCAGAATTGAATCGGTTTAAACCAAACCGAATTTCCCGGTTTTAATATGGTTAAAAATTTAAAGAACCGGATTATCTGAAAACCGAAACAACGGCTCCAACCTAACCGATCGCTCACTATTATAAAATGCCTAAAAACCGGTTAAATAAAAACCGAACCGGACTGAACAGTAATAAAAATGTCAATCAAAGGGCATAAAGCTTTTTGGAAAACTTTTATTTTTAATAATTATATATTTAAGCAAGACAGCAACGTGGATCTGGCATAATTTAAGGGTTAATAAAAAAGCCGTCTTCCAAAATCACAGCCATCCGTTTTCTCTCTCTCGCTCGCAATCTCCAGCTCTCGTTCGAGCTTCCCTTTCCTCATCTCAAATCTTCTTCCTCCTCATCCTCCTCTTGCAAATCTCAATCGATCTCTCTCGAATCGTATGTGTTTTTTTTAATCTCTTATTGATTGAAATCTCTTATCGTGGAGTTTGAATCTGCTGAATCTCAAAACCCTAATTCTGATTCTGTTTGATTTTTTCGGGGTTTTTTTTGTGGGATCATCTGTTTTTTAGTTTGGATCGTGAAATTATGAATTGAGATTTTGGATTTCGGACGTTTTTTTTTTTTTGCTTGTGATTGTTTTTTTTTCTAACGATGTGTTTTTCACTTTATCCGTTGACGCGTCTCTTATTGAAACCGTCGTCTCGCATGCACAGATCGATTCATTCTGTGTAGTTTTTCATAGTAGATGCGTTTGTTTTTTTTCCCTTTCTTATCTCTGATTGTGATGTTCTTAGTATAGATCTGAATTTTGTGAATATTTTAGAATTAAAAATTGATTCTTTTTCGGATTTTTATAGAATAATGTTGATGAGATGAGTGATACATAGATTCTAGGTTTGATTGAGGATATTTTGAATGTCAAATTGATCCTCATTTCCTCTGAGGATGAATGAAATTACCGGAAAAGAAAAGCAAATGTTCTTTTAGTGTTAATCCTTTTAGCTTTTAGTTGTAAATGCGAATTAAAGTTTTGCTTTTTGTTAGTTTGTTTGCCTTAACTGTTGAAATTTTTCGTTATCTGGGAAATTGAAAATTTTCAATTTTGTTAGTCTGTGATCTTAACTATTGTGATTGATGTATCTCTTAGGCCATCATGAGTGACCACGGAGAAAAGACTTGTCCACTTTGTGCTGAAGAGATGGATCTGACTGATCAGCAATTGAAGCCTTGCAAATGTGGATATCAGGTCTTGCTATCTGCCTTCGTTTTTTCGTTAATTGTAATTTTCTTGTTTCGGCTCTGTTTTCGTCATCATGATAACCACTTTGGTTAAGACATTCTTTCTTGTCTTAGCGCAAAGCTTCGATCATGCCATGAAAAATAGAATATGTTTGATAAGAAATGATTCAGTGCAACTATGACCACATCTTGTGCTGGTCTCATTGACCATTGATCTTTGTTCTGTTAATAATATTGGAAATGTGGTTCAGATATGTGTTTGGTGCTGGCATCACATAGTGGACATGGCTGAGAAAGATCAAATAGAAGGGCGTTGTCCAGCTTGCCGCACTCCATATGACAAAGAGAAGATTGTGGGGATGACTGTTAATTGTGACAGGTTCAAATATGATACTTAATTTGTTATCTTTTTGGCGAATTTGATTACAGTCTTGGGCGATTTCTTTTGCTGATGGTTTTTTTCCGTTTTTACTTGTTCCAGTTTGGCCTCTGAGGGAAATATGGAGCGCAAGAAGACTCAGAAGTCAAAATCAAAACCTTCTGAAGGCAGGAAGCAACTCACGAGTGTTCGAGTAATCCAAAGGAATCTTGTTTACATTGTTGGGTTACCCCTTAATCTAGCAGATGAAGATGTATGAGAAGTTTTTCCAGACCTTTATAATAATTTTTTGTGGATTGCTATTTGATTAGTACTCCGTTTTTCTTTCAGCTGCTCCACCATAAAGAGTATTTTGGTCAGTATGGAAAAGTTCTAAAGGTTTCCATGTCCCGAACAGCATCTGGTGTTATCCAACAATTCCCTAACAATACATGCAGTGTGTGAGTTTCTGCATATATTTTCCTTGTCAAGCAAATTTGCTTCTTATCACGAGTTTCTTTGACTTTTGTTTTACATCTTTTTGGTCTAACAATAATGTGTCATATCCCAGATATATTACTTATGCAAAAGAGGAAGAGGCTGTTCGCTGCATACAGGCTGTTCATGGATTTATGTTGGATGGTAAACCACTGAAGTAAGTTTTGCCTTGCTTCCTTGTCGGAGTATTTTAATTTCTTTTTCATTCACCTAATGATCATATGTAGTTTTTATTCTTTAATTCACGTAAAGTGCATACATATTTTTCAGGGCATGCTTTGGGACAACTAAGTATTGTCATGCATGGCTGAGAAATGTGGTATGTCTTCGACGAATCTGTGTTCTGTTTTCTGACTTACGGAGTTGTTCTTCTGGCTACCTCGTTCAGATGGAAGTTGAACTTTTGATGTCTTTGGAGTGATGAATTGCTTGTTTTTTTTAATTCCAGGCATGCGTCAATCCTGATTGTCTCTATTTGCACGAGGTTGGTTCTCAAGAGGATAGTTTCACAAAAGATGAGATCATATCAGCCTATACACGGTATCCTATCATCTGATTTTTAAGTTCTCTGCATTCATGATACCGTTTCGTGGATCCATTACTTTTAGTATATGTAAAATGATGGTTGGTATAGTATTTTGGATGATTAGTTAAGTCTTTTAGTAATTGTGAAGGAGTAGAGTTCAACAAATCACTGGAGCAACAAATATTATGCAGCACCGTTCAGGAAGCATGCTGCCTCCACCACTGGATGCGTATTGCAGTGATAGTTCTTCTNTCTTCGGCAAAGCCAATTGTCAAAGTTCCTTCAACTGTAAGTCCTGTTAAAGCTCAACTCTCACTTGACATGATGTGCAATTTTGCTTGAGTCAATTGTGCCAAGAAAATCCGTACTCAGCTCTGAGCAGATTTATTACTCCTTTTCTCTGAACCTTAGCCTCGAACCAATTTGATATCTTTTCAGTTTGCGGAACTTAATAATTTAATCTCTCAATTTATTTTATATGAGCAGAATGCAGCAAGTGCTCCCAGGTACTCCCCACCTAGTGGAAGTGGAAGCTCTAGCAGATCCACTGCTCTTCCTGCTGCAGCTTCATGGTAAGTTTTCACTTGCTGCTTTCTATGTGGCGTTCTTGACTGGTCAATCTAATAAAACAAGGAAATCTATTGCAGGGGGACACACCAGCAGTCGGTTACCTCAAATGGATCTTCTGATATACGAAGGTCAACATCAGTAAATGGAACCTTGGCCTTTTCCGCTGTGGTTGCAAATGCAGCTCATGGGCCTGTACCCTCCAATGAAATTCTTAAAAGACCATCTCGTAAAGAAGAAAGCCAAATAGTTGTTGACAAAAGCAAACCTGGCGTGATAAAGCCTTCGCAGCAAAATGCTGTGGTAGACTCTGTGTCCAAGAGAACTACCTCACCTGATGGAGATCCTACTAGGAATCGTTTATCCAATTCAACAGACTCTTCCTACAATGACAGAGACAATGGCAAGCCTTCAGCTACTGTGGACTCGATTGAAGAGTCAAATGAAGCTTCAGAAGATGGTCCTATAGTAAGCAACTTGTCGGTTGGTGTTGCACGCATGGGGATAACTACGAATTTTAAAGATGAACTTCCGGATATTCCAACGGCGATTGGTAGTCACAGTGATCAAGGTTCTATTAGACAACCTGGTCATGAAGTATCAAAGGTGCCACATGTAGAGCAGTGTAGGATGGATTGTCCTACAAACACTGATAGAAAAGCAATCCCGTCAGAGGATGGGGTCCCCCACACAAGGCCAGAGTGGGATTGGAGATCAGATTTACAATCACAGATGCAAGCTAGCTCAAAATTGGAAGTTGATGATAGCTCAGCATTTGGTAGCCAACGGCATCACCCTGAAGAAGATACTATCCACTCGCGATTTCAGTCTAATTCAAGTACCATTTTGGATGCAAATCAAATGGCTTCTCGTTCTTCCCTGCCTTGTGAAATTTCAGGTGTGAGCGATTCAAATGCGAGGTCCTCTTTGGATATAGGCAGTGATAGATTGCATCTTCCAAATGGATTTGGTGAGAGATCTATGTCCAATGTGGAGCACTCTCTGTTTGCTAATGAAGGCAGGAACAAAATCCGCAATGCAGAGGATGATTTAATCTCAAACATTTTGTCACTCGACTTTGATCCATGGGATGAGTCCTCGACTTCTCACCACAATTTGGCGGAGTTACTCGGTGACATTAATCAGCAGTCTAGTACTCTTAAACCTTCAAACCTCCTAAAACAACTTAACAGCCAGTCCAGATTTTCTTTTGCACGGTATGAAGAATCTAGTAATCAAGCATTTGACAGTGAGAACCATAGCATTTATGGGCAGTTTTCAAGAGACCAGCCTATTCAGGAGTCTGTAGTGAGCCGAGATATCTATCGGGATAGTCTCTTGAGTCAAAATGGATTTTCTTCGAACTACTCTGGTGGATTGGAAAACTTTGCTTCTAGTCATTTATTCTCACCGCACAAGAATCCTGGTTAGATGTCTAGCTTGTGCTTTTCTGTTGTTTCATGTTTGGATCTTTTGTCTGCTATGTTTTTCCAATTTGTTTCACCATTTTCCTATTTCAGTTTCGAGACCCCAAGTTTCTGCTCCTCCAGGATTTTCTGCTCCCAGCAGGTTACCTCCTCCTGGCTTCTCTTCACATGAGAGAGCGAGCTTATCATCAGATAATGCACCTGGTATTTCATTTATTCTGTTTTGGGATAGTGTAGAACGCGGCTGATGGTTACAGACTAAACCTGTCGTGAATTTTTTAATTGTAGGCTCTCGTTTTCTTGACTCTACCTCCTTGTTGAGGAATGCATATCAAGTACCACATCAAGTTGGTAACCCAAGTGGTGCAGGGGAAATCGAGTTTGCGGACCCTGCAATCTTAGCTGTTGGGAGAGGGATGGTAAATGTAGACTTGGATATGAGATCAGGGTTCTCTTCACAACTGAATGCCTTTGAAAACGAAACAGGGCTCCAAATGTTGAGACAGCAGTCTCTGTCTGCTGTACAGCAGCAACAAGTTAACGGGTTTCATCATGATCTCAGAAACTCATCCCCTTCGCTTACCGATCCTTACGGATTTAGTTCAAGGCTAATGGATCATCATCAGACACAGGGAAGTAACTTATCTCCTTTCTCACAGCTCCCAAGACAACAACAACAACTACCATCTGCAAATTCAATCTTGTCTAGTGGTAACTGGGATAAGTGGACTGAAGGCCAGAGTCTGAACTCACTAGGCATGGCCGAGCTTCTTAGGAACGAACGGCTGGGATTTAGCGGTAGTCTGTACAACAACGGATATGAAGAATCAAAATTCCGGATCCCAAGCCCCGGAGATATGTATAATAGAACATACGGGATGTGATTCTGACATGAAGAGAGAGATGTTTCTGCTTGGATGGATTTGCTCTGAGTTGATCCCAAGTGGTTGGAAGATGCATATTACTCGAAAACTGCTTCGGCCACTGTGCATACTGACTCAGTTCCTCAAATCCGAAGATGCATGCAGGGCCCTGGCATAAGATTTACCCAAGAGCATTATTGAACTTCAAAGAGGTATTGAATCTTTCATTCTATAAGTGTGGTTTTGGTTTATCGTTTGTCTTTTGTTACATTTTCTCTTTCACAAACTATATAAAAAAAAAATCATTGTGATAGGCTTTCTTTCTTTTTTATATAACATTTCTTTGAGAACTACTTCCCCAAAGAAAAAAACAGAAACTGATCAGAGTGGCAAATAATGGCATTGTTGTGTCATTCTGATTGAATCGTATTTGGATCCTTATACAAATATCAGTGAGAAACTTTACTCAACACTCAACTTTGAGAATAGATTAGTCATGTATGGCATTAAAAAATTGTTAAAGGAGAGAAACACAAAGAAAATTCCTTTCCTCATTTGCATTTGGCCAACAATTTCTGCTACTTACAAATGTCTTTTAAATTCTGTTGCACTACCCTGACAAGTTTTTGTTCCCCGTAGATAACAAAAAAATGGAGTAAAAGTAAAAGTTTCGATGAGAGCTAACTTGAGAGAAGAAAGAAAGTTGCAGGATTTTAAAACCTTGCTTTCTTTCTTCAATCACACTATTCACGGCCCAAATGTGCATGATTGAGAACGATAATGGCCCATTTACAATAGCCCAAGGCCCATATGTGTTTGCAAATTATTCCGGTTTAGGGAGTTAACCGGGAACGTTAAGCAGACAATTTTTATCCTCTCCGTTTGTTTTCGGTTTATTAAAGTGTTGTTGAAAAGATGGAAACAGAGCGAGAGTATATATGATGCGATTGGGATCGATTTTAAGATCCTGAGTCCGAGACGTGGATTCGAAAATCGTGCTCGTTCCTACGCAAAATCTTTAGAGGAATCGCATAAGGTGGTTGATCTTCTTCTTTTTTTTTTGAGTTTGTTTGCAAATTTCAGTTTGTTCCCACGCAAAATCAAGCAAGATCGTGAGTGTCCAATCAATCTTGTTTTAGGACCAGTGAATTTCATTTAGATGTATCGTTGGTATGAATTTGATTCGTATGTGGTGAGACTTTGATTTAAAAAATTACAGCGAACGGAAACTGTTCGACAAAATGCCTAAACGAAGTTTTTGGTTTGTGGGATTCTCTGATTTATGCTATAATTATGCAAAACTGGTGGTGACTTCATACTCTTTCGATGTTTATTTAGTCTTATTCGTCCTTGAACTTCGCTGAATTTTAAAGAAAAAGAAGCTAATCAGTTCTTGTTTATAATTTACTATTGGCTTAACAGATTTTGTATTTATGTATATTGCAGAGTTTATAGGTTTTCTAGTGTAACCATTTGAAGATTTATCAGTATACACGCTATGGGAAATCTATCGGGTGATGACAAGATCCTTAGCTATAACGATGTTGTCCTCAGGAGATCAGATTTAGACATCCTAAGCGGACCCAATTTTCTGAATGATCGTGTTATCGAGTTTTACTTAAGCTTCTTATCTACAGTCCACAAATCCCCTGCCTTCTCACTAATCCCTCCCTCTATTGCTTTCTGGATCTCAAACTGCCCTGACACTGAATCTCTCAATGACTTCTTGAAACCCCTTAGGTTACGCGACAGCGACCTCCTGATATTCCCTGTAAACGACAATCTTAACGTTGAGTTAGCAGGAGGTGGAATGCATTGGAGCTTGCTCGTGTACTACAGAGAAGCCAACTCGTTTTTTCACCATGATAGCTTGATGGGTCTCAATAAATGGAACGCGAAACAGCTCTTCAAGGCGGTTTCTCCATTTGTGTCTAACGGAAACGCAACATACAAAGAATGCACTGATACACCGCAGCAAAAGAATGGGTACGATTGTGGTGTTTACGTTCTTGCAGTCGCGCAGGTTTTATGCCAATGGTTTAGCTCTGAAGGAGCGAAGAATCGAGATGAGTTGTGGTTTAGTGATGTGAAGAAGATTGTGCCAGATTTGGTTAGCCATTTGAGAGAAGATATATTGAGTCTGATCAAAAGTTTGATGCCTGAGAGTGTGTGAGTAAGTGAGAGATGTTGTTGGATAATGTTTCTATAGATATTTTGGTTGAATGTTTTTAACTTTCTACCGGAAGTAAAATCCATTTGATATTTTTACTGGTTTTGGAAACCAAATTGTTCTGTTTTACTTTTGAGATAACAAATGTTTGGTGAATGATTGTTTTAAATCCTCCCTTTGTTCCACAAATATTTTAGGTTTTTTGTGGTACTATAAAAATTGATTTTCTATTTTTGAAATATCTTTTTATCATTAATATTTTTCTTCAGATAAGAAAATTAACTAGTAATATTTTTTGCATGACTTAATAAATGCAACTATTTGGGTAAATACAATATTTATTATTTCCTAATTTGTGTAAAAACTTCAGATGATCAATGGGACAAAAAAACACTAAAACATTAGTCTTAATAATAACAAAAGAGAACTTAAAACAAGCATTTGTTATCTCAAAAGTAGACAAAATAATTTGGTCTCTGAAAGTCGACGAGGTTTTGAAACTTTCAAAGTCACGATATAGAGTGACTATCCTCGAGTTTGGAAGATTAGGAGGGCGAAATAATTTCTACACGATATTACTCGCGAGAGGCATCTTTCTCAACCCTTTCAACATTTTATTAAATTTTTAAAAATTTGTGTCTCTATCCTTCTATCGCTTATTTTATATAGTAGCTTGCTTTGTTCATTGCGGTATGTCCGAAAAAATTCATATCTTTGTAATATCTTAAAGTTATTAATGAAGACTCGGTTGATCCAAAAAAAAAAAACTATAGATCGTGAGAAAACGAATCCATTTTCTGAGAAAAAAATATAAAAAGAATTGACGAAAGTGGAAACAAAACATAAGAAAGAGATGCATGGGAATCTACGCTGTGATGCTTTGCTTGAAGATGGAGGCAAAGAATATTTGCTGGTTCCTTTGGAATTTGCGCCGTACATCTCTAATCCGATCCTATAAATCTTCTTTATTTTTTTAAAGTTTATTTTTATTTTATATGTTAAATCATTATGGGAGAACTATATGTTAAATTATCTTAAGTCATCTAGTGGTAGTGTTTCTCAACCATTATGCGAGAACTATATGATAAATTAATCACACAACTTCTGTTTTAGCGAAAAGCTTAAACTAAACAAAAACAGTTCTCATTCCAAGAGCAATAATGCAACATAAAAATGCAAGGGTAATTCAGTTTTATATACAAAAAAAGATCTTTCTTAGTTCCTAATTCCTATAACCAATATATATATATATATATAGTTTGTACTGCACAATATATAAAAACAGAACCGAATCATAAGAACATTGGTCATAACTGAAATAAACGAAAACATTATTTCATTAAGAAACATATGCCATACAAATGTTTTAGATAATATTTTCTCTGACTAGATAATATACTTTCTTTCTTTTTTGTTTACAACTACTAGATGACTATAGAACGAGACTATATAGTGGTATGAAGGTTTTTTTTCCGCCAGTGGTATGAAGTTTTGGTTCTAATATTTTTGTCAGAGAATATTTGTAAACTAATTTTTTGGTCTGATCGTATACGGACATTAAAATTTTATAAATAAATTGTAATATAACATTTTTCAATTTATAGATTATATTGTGCATTTTATACTAAATTGAAAATCTTAATTCTAAGTATTTTATCTGTATTATTTTAAGTTTTATTATGTACACTTTGTTATACATGTTTTAAATTTGGATAACATAAATTATTTGATATATTCAATAAACAGAGAAGTTTTTTTGTTTTTGACATTCGATCCATCTTGAAACTTTGGTATTCATAACATTAATCAAAGCATAGGTGTTATATAGGACTTCTTAATTTTTTTGGTTTTTAAAATAAAAATATAATTATATTATTATTTAAAAATTTTGTCATTAGAATTTATCATATACACAAAAGAATGTTAAAATCGATAACATATTTTATTTAGCATAAGTAATATATAATTTTTTATAAGTAGATAAAATCACTAAAAATTTTCTTTTTTCTTTAAATTTTTGTTTTTGTCAATTTTCTCTTTTCTCGGTTTTTTAATAATTTATTTTTCTTTTCTAGATTTTCAATTTTTATTTAATTAAAGTTTTTTTGAATAATTAATTAAAGTTTCATTAAGCTAGTCATGTAATCAACCGATCTAACTTTCCATCGTAATCAAATTTATTAGGCAAATAATCTATAACATAAATTAATTTTAATAATTGCAATAATATTATATATATATATATATATATATATTTTTTAAGTAGAAGTTTGAGAACTTTAAAACCCTGACCATGAACGAGACACCACATGCAAAACATATCAGGCTGCGACCACTTGATGACCTCGATACTTAAATTATTTTATTTCATCCATCTCCTCCAAATTATTCCTTCCTCATGCCGCCACGTGTTATCCCATTCGCCGGCAACTGGGTCCCACTTTTGTCGCCGGCCAATCACTATAATATTTCTTCCGTTGCTGGACCCCACATCCGAAATATTTGTCTCGATATTTTCACTAGCATGATGAAACGTTTAATTTATTTACGCAAAATTAGGATTTCGTATTTGCTTCACAATGTTATTTGTAATTTTGTATGATTCATCTGATCATTCATCAACAAAACGATCCTATCTTTTCCTAATTAGGTTTTAAAATAACTTAAATAAAAAACCGGAAGTCCATTTACGAATGTGACTTAAGATATTCAATTTAGTGACAATGTATTGTATCACAAATTAATCTTTAGTTTCAAATATACAGATAATTTTATTATAACGTTACATAAATATAACAAAATTCAGGTTTAAGAAGGACTTTAAAAGTTTAGCAAGAGTAGGCAAATCATCTAAGGATATTTATAGTATTTTAACAAAAAATAAAGTTTTGTCACCAACCGAACAAATATAATTAGAACTTCAACTTTAAGTTCAAAATGATCTCAAAACGCCCTTGATCAGAGCATCGATATGACAATTATGAGATCGAAAAAATAAAAGAGAAACAAATACTTGAAAAATAATCAGCAATATAACAATTTTTCTTAAACTTGAATTTTGTGTTTTAAGATTTTGACATTTTTATGGGGCACTTTAACCTTGTCAATAACTTTGAGTGATAGCAATAATCTAAATCAGTTTCTTCTTATTGAAATTAAAATGTAGTCGCTTCTCGTTTACCGAACGCTTGGGAAAAAGAAGCAATTGTGCCGCTTATATCAAGTTTAGTAATTATTGGGAAAATGAAGCTTGTGAGTTTAAACTATGTCGGAGGAAACTATCTTACGTTGCCTTTAGACACTTACACAGATGGATATGAATTTTTGTTTTCGCCCTATTTAAATTGTGAGAGAGAAAGTCTATTCGTGGACTGACCTACTATCCAGAAGTTAGGTCTGGTTCTTTAATAGACACGTGCTTAACCTTTTTATTAACAAAAAATATATATATCAACGACACCCATTACTTTATTCGTTTGTATTAAAATGTGTAATGTAGGATCATTATAAAAATTCAACCATAATCACGATCGATGGACCAAATTTTATGCATACATTGGTTTTAGCAAAAAGTAATAAAGTGTTCGACTTCATCAATTGCTTGGACCGTCTACCAAACCACCAACGGTACAATTATCGAATAACTACATCAGTTTGTACTATTACTATAATTAACCTTGGACTAAACTAACCAAGTTATAGATTATAAACATCCAAATTAATTAATATTTCAAGTAATACAGAGCCATTATGTTGAATAGGAAAATCAAAAAAAAAAAAAATCCATATATACATATATATACTCCTTACGTTTCCAAAAGATAATTATTTTTGAGATTTTCACACGAATTAAAAAAAAAAATAATTATTGTTTAGTTATAAATGATGTATTTTACGACACGCAATGCTTTTCCATATCAATATACGAATACTAATTCAACATATTCATGTATTTGTGAAATTTTCAAATTTTTATCATTAATCAATTTTTGTAGAAACAAAGAAAAAAATCTGTTATCATTAAAATCTTTTACAGAGTTTAGATGCTCTATAATTTTTGTAGATTTTAGAATCCAAGAAACTCTCAAACTCTTTCTGTAAAAGTTTTTGTTGCAATATAGTCTTACATTTCAACAATAACAAAAAAAAATCTTTAAAAATCTATTTTTAAAAAAATGGAGTATATTTTTGGGACATGTACCTACGATCTCAAATAAATATAACGTTCATCACGCGATCGATCACTATAAAATATAGTAAATTAGGAGTACATCATGTCGAGATAGATTGCAATATGATTCAAATATATGATAGCTCTCTTATCAATACGATCTACTTTAACTTCTTTTTACTGTCCAAGAAATTCTAGTTTTGTCACTTGTCTACATACACTCAAAAGCAACTGAAAATGTTACAACTTTGACCGGTCAATCCAAAACTCTTATTACGTTTATATTTTCCAATTATATTTTTTCTATGACCCCACCACTACCAAATTATAGTATAGACATTTTATAATGTTCGATGCTTGAATTGTTAAATTTTGAACGGAAGAATCATGTTATGTCACTCTCATCCCTGTTTCTTGACCTCTACATTTTTTGGATTTTGATTTTTATATAGAAATAGTTTGATATTCCGACAAATCATAAGATTTATCTTCAAAAACCTCTACATCTTCAAGTCCTAAGATTGTATTACGTTTCGTATATGTATGTGTGTGTATATATATATTAGTTTAAGATTTGGTATTTAAAAATTTGGTTTTAGTATTACATAAACGAATACTCGAAGGGATAATTTATATTAGGTTTATAAAAGGACTTAATTAACCGAGGCTTATAAGTTATAGCTACGGTGGTAAAGGGTTCACGGGTGTGAGTTTCGTCACCTGGATTCGAATCCCGGCCACTGGTGATTTCATATGCGGCCATCAATGTCCCAGAAACGACGGTGAAAGAGATGTCCATGTGTCTCCTATGTCCCAAATGACCGGAATCTTCGGACCCCTGTCGACTAGTCTGGACCCACTTTGGTAGAAGTCATGACACCCGAGTTATTAAAAATAAAAACTTAATTAATTAGTTGGTTTTGTGAAGTTCTATAATGATTTATGGCTAGTAAGGAAAAGGAAAAAATAGTTTGATAACAAAATTTAATGTATCCTTTTAATTGCACTCTTTCTTTCAATGATGTAAGCTTGTGAATTTCTGTAGGATTATCTCTATAGTAAGATTAGTTTGACCATTTTTTATTTAATTAGGTATTTTATGAATTATAATTTTTATGAGTCACAAGGTGAAAAAACACGAGTAGACATGTGTATGAATGTTCGATCAAACTCGGTTTAAAATCAGTCAATATACCAATGAAGCATTCTATATACTTTTGTTTTCTCTAATTATATCTAAGAAATTGGATTTAAGAAGAAACATTACTAAATTACTTATTTACACAAAATAGTAGACGTTTCTATGTAGTTTATCACCTCTAAACGAGTGATATAATATGTAATATATATTAGGGAAAATAAATAGAGCTAAACGTGTCTATTAAGATGCCAGATAAAAAAAGTAGTGAAAATAAATTATTAAAAGGTGTCTGAACTGTTAGTGCTATAATTCTTTTTATATAATACAAGTCTAGTTATTAAATTTGAAATAAAATTTCAAAGATAATCATCATTATTTTGATAAAAATTGGGAGCCACATGTAGGTAAGGGTCCAAAGCGTATAATGATCATCAGTTTTATTTGAAGACCAATGATTGTTTGTGAATGAATTACCAATTTCTCTTGCGGCGACAGGTTAATAATCGACTGATAATTTCTCAATCCTGTCAAATAAAACGGAATGTGATTTCTTATATGTTATATAATCTACTACTAATATATAATCGTGTGCTCTTTTTTTTATTATTAAAAACATGTACCGATTGAAATATTTCGTGTGCTTTGGTGAAGTTAGTTCTTATTAGTTTCTTCTATCATTCATTTCGTATTTGATTATAGAGTTTTTTCAATGGCTTTTCTTCGACTTCTCTTACATTTTCGGGAGTTTCTAATTTGAACTTTGATATCTTCCATGTTTGTTTTTTTGTATTGGATATTAGTCTTAGTTCCAGGAATATGTGTGTTATCTGTTCGTTTATGTCTCCAAAGAAAACATGTTTTTTGCCGACTTTTATTCATATTTATCGATGTAAATATGGGTTGGTCTATTATTTTTTTTGAATTTGGTTTTGTTTTTTTGTATTGGTTTTGTTGGTCATAAAACTACTATTATTTGACTTTTAATATTATCAAATGACAAAAAACTATATCTAATATAACTTCAATAGCAATTATGTCTTATTAATGTTGTGTGTGTATATATTTTAATTAAGATCTCTATCACCAACACATTCATTGTTAAGAAAATGAATATAGTATTGTGTATGATGCATGTTACATGTGGATATGGTCTTTAGACCAAATCTCGGTCTTCATAGAAGTATCTTTTCCGAATACCGATGTACTAGTGTGATTTGTGTCTCTATCATGAAGTTTAAATCTCCATGGGATAATGCAACCACATCATGAGCTACATATTTAATTGTCCGGCCAATTATTTGCTTTTGTTTTTTTGCTAAATTGTGTTGCACTAAATTTGAAAGAGTATACAATGTTTACCATCTAGGCCTGGGCAAAATAACCGGAACCGAGGAACCGATCCGAACCGAACCGAAATCGAACTAGAGGTGGAAAATAACCGAACGGTTCCGATTTTTGGGAACCGAAAAAATCGGAGCCGAACCCGAACCGAACCGGAACCGAACGGGTAACCGAAATAACCGAAAGTATATAAAAATACCCGAAAATATCCAAAAATACCCGAAATTATACCCAAAATATCTAAAAATACCCGAAAATGTATAAAAAATACCCAAAAATACCCAAAAATACCCGAAAATATCCAAAAATATTCGAAAATATACACAAAATATCCAAAAATTCCTAAAAATAACCAAAATACTAAAAAATATTCGACCACTAATACCCGAATGGTTACTTAATTTAAACGGAACCGAACCAGAACCGAACCGAAATGTTTTAGGAACCGAATGGTTCCAATTTTTTGAGAATCGAAAAAACCGAAAACCGAAAGAACCGAACCGAAATCGAACGAGTAACCGAACGCCCAAACCTATTACCATCGTACACTAGAGACAAAAAAGTGAGACGAGCAACATCTAAGTCGACGCTATTAGTAACTTTGAAGCTTAGCACAAGTTAAACTAATTAGTAATTGTAGTCTAATCGATAAATAGTTCATTTCATTAGAGGTAGATGCATGGTTCGAATTTTGGTTTTGTGAGACAGTAGCAGAGATGGTGCAACGACTGATCCATTTGTTTCTCTCGGAGGTGGTATACAAACTAATTATTTGCTTTTACCTCATCAAATACTTCAATTTCGTAAATAATATATGAATATAGAATTTCTATATTTTCAGAAAATTGATTGTTGTAACACACAATTTTATCAAAAGACAAGTTTTAAAAACTATTTATTTTTCTCATATAAGGACTACGGCCGTCGTATTTTTCCAAGTGAAAAACACATTACAAAAAAATTTAATGCATGAGATTTGACGTTAATAAAATGTAGAACAATATAACTTCTTATATTCACGTTTATTAAAGACTTAAGGTAATGGGAGTGAAGGACAAATTTTAAAATAAATTTGAATTGAAAGGGTAAGACTCTGAGAAAGATCACAAGATCGACACTCCGATGATAAGTAGGGGACCTACGTGGTGACAGCTCAACGGACCATTCGGACATAAGGAAAGTACAAAGAAGATGATAGTGGCGTACGTACGTGGGAATCGGACGTATAGAACACCATCTCTCGAGCCATCATCGTGTTTTCTACGTACGCTCATCACTATCCGATCCATCTTAATCAAATAAGTATCGATTTCACATTATTGATGACGATTTGTAACTCATCGTTATACTGTACATATATATATATATATGTATATATATTTGACTGATTTAAGAAGTATTTGACTGTTGGGCCTGAGCTCGGTATCAAGATACCAAGCCCAAAAAAAGACTAATTGGGCCCAAAGCAGAAATTAAAGGCCCGTCAAATTTAATAAGAATTTTTGTCAAGTGTCAGGTCCATGACCTTGGCCCAGACTTTGGCCGAGGTTATGGCCGACAACATTTAATGCAAGAGTCAGAAGGAGATTCGTTAAGCATTTAATGAGGCGCATTTCCTCGGTCCAAGCCGCCTCAAGAAAGACACGTGGAGTAAATGCAAAGGCCTCAGCATCCACCGCAACCGATGCATGCAAGGAGAAGACATGAAGAAATTTAAAGACGACACGTGGATTCCGCCTCGGTTTACAATCATAATTAAATCAAGATTACTGTAGATCTTAAACTCCTATAAATAGGTCGCTGAGTTCATTAAGTAAGCGACAGAAAAATTGGAGAGGACAAAGACCGACTAAGACGAGTCTTGAGAGAAACACTTGTAATAATTTCATATCAAAGCCTTCTAAACTCCTCGGCCTCCATTGGACCTTTAATCTACTCGGTTCATAAACCGAAAACTTGATTAAATCTAAAGAAAATCTTCATAGTGACAACTCTGACCTCGGCTTAATTAAAGTCAAAATCGAGAACACTATAAAACAAAACTCATAAATCATTTAGGGATTAAAAAATCAAAGGAACCAACTCTCGGTTCAACATTGACTCATATATTATTGTAGAGTTTCGATCATTTTGAACTGTACTGGTGGATTTTAGGGATACAAAGAGTTTCGTTGCGTAGTAAAATATCATGTGTATAGGTATAGTTTTCAAGTTTTTGATGTGGTTAGTTTTTTTTTTTTTAATCGTCTGAATTACTACTACTGCTATTACAAACACATTTGTCTGATTTTATAGATGTATTGCTATCACAACTTCATTAGTACAAAATGTGTTTATGTAGATATATAGTCAAAACATATAACTTTTTTTATTATTAGAAGAATTTATTATAAAATAATTTTAATATTGCCGTTTTAGCTTTGAAAATTTTGCTTTTGTTGTTTACCAAAAAAAAAACTTTACTTTTTTTAACAAGTAAAATTCTTTTCTCTTTAAGTTATTTATTTTTAGCAAGTCTTAAAGCATTAACTTTAACAACAACAAAAAAAAGGGAGACTTACAAAAATACACTTTTGTATTGTCTGTTTTTCAAAAATACCCCTGCTTGAAAAAATTTTATTTTTACACCTCCCTTTTTAATGAAAAAGACCATTATACCCCTAGACTAAAAGAAACCCTAAACGTTAAACCCTAAACCCTAAACCCTAGTTCCTAAACTTTAAACCCTAATAGCTAAACCCTAAACCCTAATCACTAAACCTTAAACCCTAAACTCTATTTGTGCAAATAGGAGGTGTATATTTGAGAATCATTAAAAGACAGGTGTAAATGTAAAATTTCTTTTCCTTTTAAGTGTATTTCTGTAAATTAATAAAAAAAAAATCTTAAAATATTAATATATGAAGACATATATATAGAGATTACAGAAACTATTTTAATATACCTTCCACAGAAATTTATCAACTCTTACAATAATTTAATCCGTGTAGACCATTTTTTTTTTTTTGTAGACCAAAATTTCATCAGCAGAAAACAAATTAATTTTTTTGTTTGCAACAAATTAATTAGAAAATACTTTTTTAATCGTATATATATGTAAGTATTTTTCTGTTTATTTATTCACAAAACGGTTATATACAGTAGGAAAAGGATTCAAATTATATTAAAAATTGATTAATAAACGGCGGCTTTATGGTCTGTCCAAAATCACGTTCCGAATCAGTTCACATTATTCTTCATTAAACATCAAATATATATTAAATAAATAATATAATCAGATCCATGTCTCTCTCTTCTTCTTCCACATTCCCATTTATATATAGACAGATGCTTAGCTTTTGCTTCACTTTCACTTTCATTCTCAAACTCATTCTCTGAAATCAAGAAAGCAACTCAAACGTATAAACACTTACCACACTTATCTAATTATCTTGAAGAACCTTCTCAGATTCAGCTTTTATGGATCATTTGTTACATCACCAGGTAAAATACAATCAAGATTCGCAATTTCTAAAATCTTGATCGTTTTTAAAAAAAAAAGATTCTTGAATCTTGATGTGTTTTTTTCTTTCTTAAAGGATGTTTTTGAGAATTTCAACAAAGCAACAGAAGTCATGGGAGTATCATATTCATCAAACACAACACAAGAACCCCATCAGAAGAAACCTTCTCCGGCGACGGCAGCGACGAGGCCTCCACCACCGGAGCTAGCCTTGAGATGTCCACGTTGCGACTCAACAAACACAAAGTTTTGTTACTACAACAACTACAGTCTCTCTCAGCCTCGCTACTTTTGCAAATCATGCCGGAGATATTGGACTAAAGGCGGAACCCTAAGGAACATTCCCGTCGGCGGAGGCTACCGGAAAAACAAACGGTCTACATCTTCAGCGACAAGAAGCCTTAGAACCACCCCGGAGCCAGCTTCTCACGACGGCAAAGCCTTCTTGCCCGCAAGTTTCAGTGGCTACAGAAACAATGAACAGATTGATCTCAGCTTAGCCTTTGCCTTGCTGAACAAGCAACCTCTGGCTAATTCTTCACATCTAGGGTTTCATTCAGTGTTCGATAGCTCTCATCAATCTGACATGGAGAGAACAATGTTTGGGACAATACAACAAAAAGAGAACGCTTGTTATGAGCTCGGAAACGCGAGTAGCGGTATGGATATAGCAGTAAGTGATCCAAACAAGCTCTTGTGGGGGTTTCCATGGCAGATGAATGGAGAGAGCTTTGGGATGATGAACGTAGGAGGAGGAAGTAGTGGTCGTGTAGATCAAATTGATTCAGGGAGAGAGATTTGGAACAATATGAACTATATTAATTCTAGTGTTTTGATGTAGTTCAAATTTAAAACCTCAAGTTTGTTTGGGTTTTAAGTTAGGGTTTGAACTCTATATTGTTACTGAGGGGTTAGGGATTTTATGAAATGGTTAAAGATATATATTAGTACTCAAGACTTTAAAACTTGCTAAATGGGGTTGGGATTGTTATATATTTTTCTTGTTTTTGATTGAGTTTCTTTTTCTATATTTTCACCATATGTTTTAGATGAATCATTTCCTTCGCTTTTTTAGCTTCTAAGTTATTGCTTCATATGTTTCGCAAAACATTGTTATTTTAATAGTTTTCATGCAATTTAAGTAAACGACTAAATAATATTTGTCGTTTTTCATTAATACATTAAAAAAAAAAATTCAAATTAATATTTTAAAACAACGAGACTATAATTAAAATTTGTTTATAAATCTGCATATTAATATGAACGAGTATAGCATCAATATGAACTATACTAATTGAGGGAGAGATATTCTCATATTAGGATCAATCTAAGATTCAAATGAGACCATCTCATTAGTTAATAAATCAAACTAATGTGTAGGCTTTTAATTAGTTTTAGAATGTATCTATTGAAATGTTGATAAAAGTGAGAATGTAAAAGACCAGACATATGAATAAGCAAAGATCTCACCTAATCTAATTTTGCTTACATGGCTGATTAACTAATATTATACAATTAAGAGAATGTTTTGAATCATACTATAAATTATCTTCTTTTGGTTGGTGGTGGCCTAGTTGGTTTACAAACATAAACACGTGTTTATGCATATAGAATGAACAAATCGCTGTGACAATCTTTTTTGTTTTGTCTTTTCTTGTTACATTTAAATATGCATACATTTTATTATATAAAGCCGAACGCGTTCGACATGCGACATGTAAGTAAATTGTAACTCACCGGATTTCGACATATGTTGATGTTTAATTTAGATCGTGACATGTGTTAATCTAGAAATAAAAATTAATAAAGAAAGTTGACTTTAACTTTTTCATAATAGTTTTTGTATAATATAGAAAGTTGACTTTAAGTTTTAAATTTTGTACATCTTAATTTTTTTACATTCGAATCATTATAAAAGAATTATCAAACATGTAAGAATAATTAAGACTCGGAATATAAGTTTTTAAAAACGGTTGATGTTTATTCAAATCATTTTTACGTAATATGAAATATATAATTTATTTAAGGACGCTCTCTTCATTTAAAAATATTGTTATTTATAATTTTTCAGTAATCTAAGACAATCTAAGAATTTTTATTTGTGGTAAATATACAATAAATGAAAAACTAAACATAGATTTTAATCTATAATTTATTTACACGAACCAACGAATGTTTTAAAGAGGAGTTAATCTAAACGTACAAACTATAATTAAATGTTATTAATTTTAGACAATAAATATTTTATTTTTACTCGCGTGCGAGTACTTATCTAGTATAATATATACACCTACCTAAACTAATAAATAAAGAACGAAAAATTATACCAAATAATAAAAAAAAACTATTGTTTAAGTTTCTTTTGTTTAGACTAACAATGATAAGTAGTTTTTCTCACTTGACTCAGAGTTTGAAGCATGGTTCGAAGAGATGACAAAATAGATGATACAACCACTGATCCACTTGCTCTTCTCAACCATTATTTAAGTTTTAAGTCTCGTTCTTTTCCAATTGTGCCCCCATTTTTTTTGTATTTGTGTTTTCATTCAAGAAAGAGGGCAAATTTATAATACTATCCCAATATTTTAATATTTTTTTTGGATTTTTGGGTGTTTTTGGATTTTTGGATTTCACCCAATAAAAAATGTTATATATGTGTTTTTTTTGTTTCCGCCGAAATTATTTTTTATTAAAAAAGCGATACGAGATTCTCCGCTAGAAAGAGACCAAAATGATCGGCCGATCTTACAAGGTTTGTGTGTGTATATATTTACTTACAAAAATTAGAATTCAAGTGTTTATAAAACGAACAATCGTTATGATAATTTTTTGTTTTTGTTTTGTCTTTTATTGTACATTCAAACACATTTCTTTCCACTATATAATATGAATATCATATCATCTGAATAATAATTCCAAGATTTAACTTGTTTTTAGAGAGCCCAATACTCTACAGGATCCATTAGACAAAGGCCCAGTGATATAATAATTTCAGTTCTGCTACAGAAGCCAGAGGCATTAGACATTAAACACAAACTGGTTCCCAAAATGACAAACATAGTGTCTCAAACTACTACTTATACATTAATTAAAAAGTAATACTAATTTTAGCAGACAGTACCTAATTATAATTATTAGTCATTCTCTCAAATCTACTTCTGAGGCTTCTTCCACAAAACACCAATCTTCTTGAGCACATTCCCATTTTTCTTCTTTGTCAGTTCATCATCAATATCCTCAGGGTAAGGAGAGTCTGTTTGGTTATAGTCCTCCGCGAATTTCCCGTTGTTTCCAGCAGAGAGCATGGCGGTAGCTGCTTCAGCAGCTTTTCTCCATTGGTTTGATTGAACTTTGAGCTTCCTCAGCTCTGTTTCCATTTCTGAGTTTGAAGCTTGGGTAGCTTCTAGTTGCTCGGTGACTCTAACCGCTCTCTTGCTACTCTTGTCAGCCTCTTCCATTGCAATCCCTAGCTTCATGATCGCGTCTTGTACATCTGTTTCCCTTTTGTGTATATCCAACTTCATTGTCTCGTTCTCGTCTGAAATGTTCTGGAGCTCTGTCTCTTTATCCATCAAATCGGCTTTTAGATTCTCGATTGCCTCCCTTAGTTTCTTCAGCTCAGCTTCGACGTCTTTTTCTTTCTGGCTCTTCGTCAGTTTCAGGTGTAAGCTATCTCTCTCCTCTGAAACAAACTGTAGTTCTGTTTCCTTGTCCATTAACCTCGCCTTTAGCTCGTCTATCTCGGACTTAGCTATCTTTAATTCAGACTGGAGTTCAGCTTGTATCCGTAACCGAGAAGAAGCCTCTGCATTCCCCTCCTGGTCTTTTGTATCAGAAGCTTGTAGAGCCGCTTTCAGTCGCTCTACCTCGCGTTTCAAAGAAGACACTTCTTCCTTCATCTCATTCGATTCCCCAAGTTTCAAACTTTCGTAGTCTTTAAGCATGATTTCGTGACTTGCCAAATCTCCTGGATTAGTCTGAAACTTATTCACAAGAGCTTCAAGCCATACCATCCTCGACTTTGACCGTTCAAGCTCCACCGCCATCTTCTTATAACTCTCAACTGCTTTTGTGCCATCTGACTTCAGTTCTTCTACTGCCTTTCTCGCATTCTCCAATTGCCTTAGAGTTTCGGTGGCTAAAGCCTCTGTCTCAGCCTCTGACACCTCACATTCCTTAAGCTGGTTCCTAAAATTCTCGACGAGAAAAAGTGTGTCCATTAAGTTTCCTCTCAACAGTTGAATCTCCAAGTTACGTAACTCGGCTTGTTTCACATGACCAGCTTCAGAGGAAGCCACCATTTCAATCTGAAGCTTGAGTTGTCTGATTTCATGAACAACAACAGCCAATCCTGCCCTTGCATCAGCAGTAGCACTAAACTCCAAATCACATTCCTCTGATACAGCTCGACGATCAATAGCACCACCGGTTATATTGGCTTCTTCTTCCGAGGCTGAAACTTCCGAAAACTGATTCTGCTTCTCCTTAAGCTTAGAGGAAACTTCTTGTAGCTGTTTCCTAGACTCCTCTGCTTCTTGCTCTGCTTGCTTCTTTGATGTCTCACACACCGTGACTTGATCTTTTGCCTTCTTCAGCTCCTCCTGAAGCTGCGAGACTATCGACTCTAGCTCGGTTATTCTACTTGGCCTCTTTCTCTGTTAACAAAGGGATGCATTACAGAAATCTCAACGGACATCTCTCAACTACCCCAAAATTAAATGTTTCACCTAATCCTATATCCCATAGGCCCCAAAATATTAAATAGTGAGTTGGATTTTTCCTCATCAAAATCAATACAGAAACATGTTATGATATGGAAAGGCTTATCTTGGATCATGCTAATAAAAGGCATTTAACAAAATCTAGATTACTCCAACAGAGAACAAAACAACAAAAAGGAAAATCTTTTCAAGACCCTTTAGATTGAATCCGAAAACCAGAGTAGTAGTACAAAGAGACTCATACCTCGGAGACAGGGCTTCGAGGGGACCTACGATCCAGAACTTTTGGACTTTTATCTTTTGGTGTTCTGTTATTAGCTGAGACAGGAGAAGAAGAGGATTCAGACTCTAGTTCTGCTATCTTCAGTGTACGAGCAGCTCGAGGAGACGCTTTTTTAGGAACATCCGGAGATCCATTTCTGCCCCATAACATAAAAAATATGACAAAGTGAAAACCAAGAAGATATCACACTCCAAAAGTTGCAAACAAATGAATCAGAGAGCGAAAAAAGCTTCGTATTGATAGAAGAAAGTACTGAGGAACCGTCAAGATTCAGTATTAAAAAAGAGCAAAAACTCCCACATGACAATCACAAAAGAGAGAAGAATCAGCCATAAATGCAAAGAACTAAACAAAGACGAAAAACCACGGATTTTTACCTTGCCTTTTGGGACTGCATAGTGTAATGTTATCTCTCAAATGCACAAGATGAATAAAAAACTTTGATTACGAGGGATCGATGTTTACAGCCTCCTCTTTGCTTCTTCTTCAATGTAGCCTGACCCACCAAAGAAGTGTAGAGAGCTCATGAATAGTCAGAAAAGATGGAGACATATTAAAGAATCCAATGGCGGAGAAAACATGATAGGAGTTATTACCAAAACATAAAGGATAATCATTAACAAAAAAATATTTCTTTACGTCTGTAATCAAATCCATTGCCAGAAAATGAACATCTTAAAGAAGAAACAAAATCTTGTATTGCACATTCTTACTATCTTACCACATTAAGATTTATTGCTTGTTCTCATGCTCTTGATTCTTAAACAAACATAGGATCTTAAAACAAAATGTATTGTTTCTCTTTTGCTTAAGACCATTCAAAGACAACATAGCTGAGTCAAATAAGCCCCCAAAGAAAAAAGAAAGAAAGAACAACTAATATGTTGACATTGTAACCATTGATGCTAACTAAACAAAGTTGTTTTGACTATAAAAGTTACATTATAAAAAGGTATTGTTCTTTGTTTGCTTCTTGACTATGTACAACCTATCATCATGAAGGCTGATACTAAAGGGTCCTACACAAAACTACACAACCAAAATGCAGTAGATTTACACTATCGTCCCTACTAGATTCACTCTCCTAAATAGAACACAAGTGGGTTAAACTGTAATTCTAGAGATCAAGTAAGCTCCATGTTCTCCTCCTCCATTATTGCCGTGAAAGGAGGAGACTTTAAAGACGTTGAAGAACTAATAACATGAATCATGATTAGTTTCAAACATTTCTCATTAAAAAGGAGTAAATCAAGAGAATAATTAGTCCACTTAAAGCCATTTTTTTCACAGTGCAGCACACACACAAAGATTTCAACATTTAACCTTAAAAAAGGAACTTTTTCACTGAGACACAGATATGAAGAAATGTAATGCAACACTAAAAATATCCCAACATTTTGTTCTTTAAAAAGTAAACTAAAAAAGCTGAAATGATAATCACACAAAAAAAAATTGAAAAATCAAAACTTTAACAACTCGGAAAATAAACAATCTTTTTTCCAGGAAAGGTATTGCGTTTTCCAGGAAACAGAGTATTCAAAAGTTTCGTTTTTGAAAAAAGATTTAAAATCAGAATGAAATTTAGAGGAAGAAAAGGAGTTCCTTAGACCTGTGAGGAGATAGGGTTCGTGATTTGAAGAAAAAGATTCAGTTTTTGCTGTAAAAGAGAATGTATCAAATGGGTAGAGAGATTTGAGAAGCAAAAACCAAAGAAGTTTTCATTTTGCTTTTGAGGAATCCAAGAGTGAATCAGCGTGAGTGAGATGAGAGAGAGAAGAGAGAGAAGTGGTGTGGCTTTGGGCAGTGGGGTAATAATCTGAGAAAGAAAGAGGGAGAGAGAAGAAGGAGACAAAAAGGTTATTCCAAAACGCAGCACGACAAAGCTTACTCCTTTGTCGTTTTGACGTTTTTTTAAAAACTTGAATTTTAATTTCCGGTTTTAGCCGGAAATCTTTAAATAGTACTACATTTCCTAATTGGTTTAATTCACTTAAAAAGTATGTGAATGTGAGATGTGAATCAAACCTGGATTTTTTAAAAGAAAATATTTTGTCAAAATTATAATCATAAGACGTCAATTATTATTTTGGGAAAAAGTTTGCCAGCTACACCAAGTATGGTATATTATGGTGGAAAACA